>JAKVIS010001465.1:0-33105 GCA_033119425.1 Bufotes viridis
TGCCGGACACCATTAGACTTTGCCAGAAACTACTGGGACACCAAATTCAGGGTATTGCTATTTTGGCAATTGAATTTCACCCCAGAACAAAATATATGTTTTAGCGGACACTATTATACTTTGCCAGCCACTGCTGGGACACCAGATTCAGGGTATTGCTATTTTGGCAATTTAATTTCACCACAGAACAAAATATACCCTGTTACGGACAGATTTAAACTAGGCCTGCAACTGCTGGAACACCAGATTCAGGGTATTGCTATTTTGGCAATTGAATTTCACCCCAGAACAAAATATATGTTTTGCCGGACACTATTATGCTTTGCCAGCCACTGCTGGGACACCAGATTCAGGGTATTGCTATTTTGGCAATTGAATTTCACCCCAGAACAAAACATACCCTGTTACAGACAGATTTAAACTAGGCCTGCAACTGCTGGAACACCAGATTCAGGGTATTGCTCTTTTGGCAATTGAATTTCACCCCAGAGCAAAATATACCCTGATACGGGCAGATTTAAACTAGGCCTGCCACTGCTGGAACAGGGTATTGCTATTTTGGCAATTGAATTTCACCCCAGAACAAAATATGTTTTGGCGGACACGATTATACTTTGCCAGCCATTGCTTGGACACCAGATTCAGGGTATTGCTATTTTGGCAATTGAATTTCACCCCATAACAAAATATACCCTGTTACGGACAGATATAAACTAGGCCTGCAACTGCTGGAACACCAGATTCAGGGTATTGCTATTTTGGCAATTGAATTTCACCCCAGAACAAAATATGTTTTGGCGGACACGATTATACTTTGCCAGCCATTGCTTGGACACCAGATTCAGGGTATTGCTATTTTGGCAATTGAATTTCACCCCAGAACAAAATATATGTTTTAGCGGACACTATTATACTTTGCCAGCCACTGCTGGGACACCAGATAAAGGGTATTGCTATTTTGGCATTTGAATTTCACCCGAGATCAAAATATATGTTTTGCCGGACACTATTAGACTTTGCCAGCAACTACTGGGACACAAGATTCAGGGTTTTGCTATTTTGGCAATTGAATTTCACCCCAGAACAAAATATATGTTTTAGCGGACACTATTATACTTTGCCAGCCACTGCTGGAACACCAGATTCAGGGTATTGCTATTTTGACAATTGAATTTCACAGCAGAACAACATATATGTTTTGCCCGACACTATTATACTTTGCCAGCCACTGATGGGACACCAGATTTAGGGTATTGCTCTTTTGGCAATTTAATTTTACCCCAGAACAATATATATGTTTTGGCGGACACTATTATACTTTGCCAGCCATTGCTTGGACACCAGATTCAGGGTATTGCTATTTTGGCAATTGAATTTCACCCCAGAGCAAAATATACCTTGTTACAGACAGATTTAAACTAGGCCTGCAACTGCTGGGACACCAGATTCAGGGTATTGCTATTTTGGCAATTTAATTTTACCCCAGAACAATATATATGTTTTGGCGGACACTATTATACTTTGCCAGCCATTGCTGGGACACCAGATTCATGGTATTGCTATTTTGGCAATTTAATTTCACCACAGAACAAAATATACCCTGTTACGGACAGATTTAAACTAGGCCTGCAACTGCTGGAACACCAGATTCAGGGTATTGCTATTTTGGCAATTGAATTTCACCCCAGAACAAAATATATGTTTTGCCGGACACTATTATGCTTTGCCAGCCACTGCTGGGACACCAGATGCAGGGTATTGCTATTTTGGCAATTGAATTTCACCCCAGAGCAAAATATATGTTTTGGCGGACACTATTATACTTTGCCAGCCATTGCTGGGACACCAGATTCAGGGTATTGCTATTTTGGCAATTGAATTTCACCCCAGAACAAAATATACCCTGTTACAGACAGATTTAAACTAGGCCTGCAACTGCTGGAACACCAGATTCAGGGTATTGCTATTTTGGCAATTGAATTTCACCCTAGAACAAAATATACCCTGTTACGGACAGATTTAAACTGGGCCTGCAACTGCTGGAACACCAGATTCAGGGTATTGCTATTTTGGCAATTGAATTTCACCCCAGAGCAAAATATATCCTGTTACGGACAGATTTAAACTAGGCCTGCAATTGCTGGGACACCAGATTCAGGGTATTGCTAATCTGGCAATTGAATTTCACCCCAGAACAAAATATATGTTTTGGCAGACAGTATTATACTTTGCAAGCCACTGCTGGGACACCAGATTCGGGTATTGCTATTTTGGCAATTGAATTTCACCCCAGAACAAAATATATGTTTTGCCGGACACTATTATACTTTGCCAGCCACTGCTGGGACACCAGATTCAGGGTATTGCTATTTTGGCAATTGAATTTCACCTCAGAACAAAATATACCCTGTTAAGGACAGATTTAAACTAGGCCTGCAACTGCTGGAACACCAGATTCAGGGTATTGCTATTTTGGCAATTGAATTTCACCTCAGAACAAAATATACCCTGTTAAGGACAGATTTAAACTAGGCCTGCAACTGCTGGAACACCAGATTCAGAGTATTGCTATTTTGGCAATTGAATTTCACCCCAGAGCAAAATATATCCTGTTAAGGACAGATTTAAACTAGGTCTGCAACTGCTGGGACACCAGATTCAGGGTATTGCTATTTTGGCAATTGAATTTCACCCAAGAACAAAATATATGTTTTAGCGGACACTATTAAACTTTGCCAGCCACTGCTGGGACACCAGCTACAGGGTATTGCTATTTTGGCAATTGAATTTCACCCCAGAACAAAATATATGTTTTGCCGGACACTATTAGACTTTGCCAGCAACTACTGGGACACCAGATTCAGGGTTTTGCTTTTTGGCAATTGAATTTCACCCCAGAACAAAATATATGTTTTAGCGGACACTATTATACTTTGCCAGCCACTGCTGGGACCCCAGATTCAGGGTATTGCTATTTTGGCAATTGAATTTCACCCCAGAACTAAATATATGTTTTGCCCGACACTGGTATACTTTGCCAGCCACTGCTGGGACACCAGATTTAGGGTATTGCTCTTTTGGCAATTGAATTTCACCCCAGAACAAAATATTCCCTGATACGGGCAGATTTAAACTAGGCCTGCCACTGCTGGAACACCAGATTCAGGGTATTGCTATTTTGGCAATTTAATTTTACCCCAGAACAATATATATGTTTTGGCGGACACTATTATACTTTGCCAGCCATTGCTGGGACACCAGATTCAGGGTATTGCTATTTTGGCAATTGAATTTCACCCCAGAACAAAATATACCCTGTTACAGACAGATTTAAACTAGGCCTGCAACTGCTGGAACACCAGATTCAGGGTATTGCTATTTTGGCAATTGAATTTCACCCTAGAACAAAATATACCCTGTTACAGAAAGATTTAAACTAGGCCTGCAACTGCTGGAACACCAGATTCAGGGTATTGCTATTTTGGCAATTGAATTTCACCCCAGAGCAAAATATATCCTGTTACGGACAGATTTAAACTAGGCCTGCAATTGCTGGGACACCAGATTCAGGGTATTGCTATTTTGGCAATTTAATTTTACCCCAGAACAATATATATGTTTTGGCGGACACTATTATACTTTGCCAGCTATTGCTGGGACACCAGATTCATGGTATTGCTATTTTGGCAATTTAATTTCACCACAGAACAAAATATACCCTGTTACGGACAGATTTAAACTAGGCCTGCAACTGCTGGAACACCAGATTCAGGGTATTGCTATTTTGGCAATTGAATTTAACCCCAGAGCAAAATATATCCTGTTACGGACAGATTTAAACTAGGCCTGCAATTGCTGGGACACCAGATTCAGGGTATTGCTAATCTGGCAATTGAATTTCACCCCAGAACAAAATATATGTTTTGGCAGACAGTATTATACTTTGCAAGCCACTGCTGGGACACCAGATTCCGGGTATTGCTATTTTGGCAATTGAATTTCACCCCAGAACAAAATATATGTTTTAGCGGACCCTATTATACTTTGCCAGCCACTGCTGGGACACCAGATTCAGGGTATTGCTATTTTGGCAATTGAATTTCACCCCAGAACAAAATATATGTTTTAGCGGACACTATTATGCTTTGCCAGCAACTACTGGGACACCAGATTCAGGGTATTTCTATTTTGGCAATTGAATTTCACCCCAGAACAAAATATACCCTGTTAAGGACATATTTAAACTAGGCCTGCAACTGCTGGAACACCAGATTCAGGGTATTGCTATTTTGGCAATTGAATTTCACCCCAGAGCAAAATATATCCTGTTACGGACAGTTTTAAATTAGGCCTGCAATTGCTGGAACACCAGATTCAGGGTATTGCTAATCTGGCAATTGAATTTCACCCCAGAACAAAATATATGTTTTGGCAGACAGTATTATACTTTGCAAGCCACTGCTGGGACACCAGATTCGGGTATTGCTATTTTGGCAATTGAATTTCACCCCAGAACAAAATATATGTTTTAGCGGACACTATTATACTTTGCCAGCCACTGCTGGGACACCAGATTCAGGGTATTGCTATTTTGGCAATTGAATTTCACCCCAGAGCAAAATATACCCTGTTACAGACAGATTTAATCTAGGCCTGCAACTGCTGGGACACCAGATTCAGGGTATTGCTATTTTGACAATTGAATTTCACCCCAGAACAAAATATATGTTTTGCCGGACACTATTAAACTTTGCCAGCCACTGCTGGGACACCAGATTCAGGGTATTGCTATTTTGGCAATTGAATTTTACCCCAGAAGAAAATATATGTTTTGGCGGACACTATTATACTTTGCCAGCCACTGCTGGGACACCAGATTCAGGGTATTGCTATTTTGGCAATTGAATTTCACCCTAGAACAAAATATACCCTGATACGGACAGAATTAAACTAGGCCTGCAACTTCTGGGACACTAGATTTAGTGTATTGCTATTTTGGAAATTGAATTTCACCCCAGAACAAAATATATGTTTTGCCGGACACTATTATACTTTGCCAGCCACTGCTGGGACACCAAATTCAGGGTATTGCTATTTTGGCAATTGAATTTCACCCCAGAACAAAATATACCCTGTTATGGACAGATTTAAAGGGAATCTGTCAATAGCTTTTACCCTTGTCAGCTAAACATATGCTGACATTAAGGGTCTCCATAGCAGTCCTAATGTGTTTTTATTTTAGATATCCAAGGCTTTATTTTCTCAAAAACAGGTTTTACCCACCTGTCAATCATCAGAATAAGGAGCCCAGGGGAGGTCTGGCCATGCAGGGTGTTCGTCCGCACCCTCCCCGTCAGTGCCGCACGCCGCCTCTCCAAACCTCTGCGCCGCCTCCTAAAGCGCAGTGCCGCCTCTCCCTCTCCCTCCCTCCCCTCCTTCCCCGTCAAGATCCCGCGCGTGCGCTAGGGCACAGCTCTTCGCGGGCTCTGAGAGGCTGGCGCCAGGGTACAGTCATACCAGGGAGGGAGCGAAGTGCCGGCGCATGCGCGCTCGCTCCCTGAAGCCGGTTGCCGGAGTCCGTACGGGCGCATCGCGCAGTGCCCCAGCGCACGCGGGATCTTGACGGGGAAGGAGGGGAGAGGCGGCACTGCGCTTTAGGAGGCGGCGCAGAGGTTTGGAGAGGCGGCGTGCGGCACTGACGGGGAGGGTGCGGACGAACACCCTGCATGGCCAGACCTCCCCTGGGCTCCTTATTCTGATGATTGACAGGTGGGTAAAACCTGTTTTTGAGAAAATAGAGCCTTGGATATCTAAAATAAAAACACATTAGGACTGCTATGGAGACCCATAATGTCAGCATATGTTTAGCTGACAAGGGTAAAAGCTAGTGACAGATTCCCTTTAAACTAGGCCTGCAACTGTTGGAACACCATATTCAGAGTATTGCTATTTTAGCAATTGAATTTCACACTAGAACAAAATATACCCTGTTATGGACAGATTTAAACTAGGTCTGCAACTGCTGGAACACCAGATTCAGGGTATTGCTATTTTGGCAATTGAATTTCACCCAAGAGCAAAATATATCCTATTACGGACAGATTTAAACTAGGCCTGCAACTGCTGGGGCACCAGATTCAGGGTATTGCTAATCTGGCAATTGAATTTCACCCCAAAACAAAATATATGTTTTGGCAGACACTATTATACTTTGCAGGCCACTACTGGGACACCAGATTCCAGGTATTGCTATTTTGGCAATTGAATTTCACCCCAGAACAAAATATATGTTTTGCCGGAAACTATTATACTTTCCCAGCCATTGCTGGGACACCAGATTCATGGTATTACTATTTTGGCAATTTAATTTCACCACAGAACAAAATATACCCTGCTACGGACAGATTTAAACTAGGCCTGCAACTGCTGGAACACCAGATTCAGGGTATTGCTATTTTGGCAATTGAATTTCACCCCAGAACAAAATATATGTTTTGCCGGACACTATTATGCTTTGCCAGCCACTGCTGGGACACCAGATTCAGGGTATTGCTATTTTGGCAATTGAATTTCACCCCAGAGCAAAATATATGTTTTGGCGGACACTATTATACTTTGCCAGCCATTGCTGGGACACCAGATTCAGGGTATTGCTATTTTGGCAATTGAATTTCACCCCAGAACAAAATATACCCTGTTACGGACAGATTTAAACTAGGCCTGCAACTGCTGGGACACCAGATTCAGGGTATTGCTATTTTAGCAATTGAATTTCACCCCAGAGCAAAATATATGTTTTGGCAGAGAGTATTATACTTTGCAAGCCACTGCTGGGACACCAGATTCCGGGTATTGCTATTTTGGCAATTGAATTTCACCCCAGAACAAAATATATGTTTTGCCGGACACTATTATACTTTGCCAGCCACTGCTGGGACACCAGATTCAGGGTATTGCTATTTTGGCAATTGAATTTCACCTCAGAACAAAATATACCCTGTTAAGGACAGATTTAAACTAGCCCTGCAACTGCTGGAACACCAGATTCAGGGTATTGCTATTTTGGCAATTGAATTTCACCCTAGAAAAAAATATACCCTGTTATGGACAGATTTAAACTAGGCCTGGAACTGCTGGAACACCAGATTCAGAGTATTGCTATTTTGGCAATTGAATTTCACCCCAGAGCAAAATTTATCCTGTTACGGACAGATTTTAACTAGGCCTGCAACTGCTGGGACACCAGATTCAGGGTATTGCTAATCTGGCAATTGAATTTCACCCAAGAACAAAATATATGTTTTGGCAGACACTATTATACTTTGCAAGCCACTGCTGGGACACCAGATTCCGGGTATTGCTATTTTAGCAATTGAATTTCACCCCAGAACAAAATATATGTTTTAGCGGACACTATTATACTTTGCCAGCCACTGCTGGGACACCAGATTAGACTTTGCCAGCAACTACTGGGACACCAAATTCAGGGTATTGCTATTTTGGCAATTGAATTTCACCCCAGAACAAAATATATGTTTTAGCGGACACTATTATACTTTGCCAGCCACTGCTGGGACACCAGATTCAGGGTATTGCTATTTTGGCAATTTAATTTCACCACAGAACAAAATATACCCTGTTACGGACAGATTTAAACTAGGCCTGCAACTGCTGGAACACCAGATTCAGGGTATTGCTATTTTGGCAATTGAATTTCACCCCAGAACAAAATATATGTTTTGCCGGACACTATTATGCTTTGCCAGCCACTGCTGGGACACCAGATTCAGGGTATTGCTATTTTGGCAATTGAATTTCACCCCAGAGCAAAATATATGTTTTAGCGGACACTATTATACTTTGCCAGCCATTGCTGGGACACCAGATTCAGGGTATTGCTATTTTGGCAATTGAATTTCACCCCAGAACAAAACATACCCTGTTACAGACAGATTTAAACTAGGCCTGCAACTGCTGGGACACCAGATTCAGGGTATTGCTATTTTAGCAATTGAATTTCACCCCAGAACAAAATATATGTTTTGGCAGACAGTATTATACTTTGCCAGCCACTGCTGGGACACCAGATTCAGGGTATTGCTATTTTGGCAATTGAATTTCACCCCAGAACAAAATATATGTTTTGCCGGACACTATTATACTTTGCCAGCCACTGCTGGGACACCAGATTCAGGGTATTGCTATTTTGGCAATTGAATTTCACCTCAGAACAAAATATACCCTGTTACGGACAGATTTAAACTAGGCCTGCAACTGCTGGAACACCAGATTCAGGGTATTGCTATTTTGGCAATTGAATTTCACCCTAGAACAAAATATATCCTGTTACGGACAGATTTAAACTAGGCCTGCAACTGCTGGAACACCAGATTCAGGGTATTGCTATTTTGGCAATTGAATTTCACCCCAGAACAAAATATATCCTGTTACGGACAGATATTATACTAGGCCTGCAACTGCTGGGACACCAGATTCAGGGTATTGCTATTTTGGCAATTGAATTTCACCCCAGAACAAAATATATGTTTTAGCGGACACTATTATACTTTGCCAGCCACTGCTGGGACACCAGATTCAGGGTATTGCTATTTTGGCAATTGAATTTCACCCCAGAACAAAATATATGTTTTAGCGGACACTATTATACTTTGCCAGCAACTGCTGGGACACCAGATTCAGGGTATTGCTATTTTGGCAATTGAATTTCACCCCAGAACAAAATATATGTTTTAGCGGACACTATTATACTTTGCCAGCCACTGCTGGGACACCAGATTCAGGGTATTGCTATTTTGGCAATTGAATTTCACCACAGAACAAAATATACCCTGTTACGGACAGATTTAAACTAGGCCTGCAACTGCTGGAACACCAGATTCAGGGTATTGCTATTTTGGCAATTGAATTTCACCCCAGAACAAAATATATGTTTTGCCGGACACTATTATACTTTGCCAGCCACTGCTGGGACACCAGATTCAGGGTATTGCTATTTTGGCAATTGAATTTCACCCCAGAACAAAATATACCCTGTTAGCAGACACGATTTAAACTAGGCCTGCAACTGCTGGAACACCAGATTCAGGGTATTGCTATTTTGGCAATTGAATTTCACCCCAGAACAAAATATATCCTGTTACGGACACGATTTAAACTAGGCCTGCCACTGCTGGAACACCAGATTCAGGGTATTGCTATTTTGGCAATTGAATTTCACCCCAGAACAAAATATATGTTTTGGCGGACACGATTATACTTTGCCAGCCATTGCTGGGACACCAGATTCAGGGTATTGCTATTTTGGCAATTGAATTTCACCCCAGAACAAAATATACCCTGTTACGGACAGATTTAAACTAGGCCTGCAACTGCTGGAACACCAGATTCAGGGTATTGCTATTTTGGCAATTGAATTTCACCCCAGAACAAAATATATGTTTTGGCGGACACTATTATACTTTGCCAGCCACTGCTGGGACACCAGATTCAGGGTATTGCTATTTTGGCAATTGAATTTCACCCCAGAGCAAAATATACCCTGTTACGGACAGATTTAAACTAGGCCTGCAACTGCTGGGACACCAGATTCAGGGTATTGCTAATCTGGCAATTGAATTTCACCCCAGAACAAAATATATGTTTTGGCAGACACTATTATACTTTGCAAGCCACTGCTGGGACACCAGATTCAGGGTATTGCTATTTTGGCAATTGAATTTCACCCCAGAACAAAATATATGTTTTAGCGGACACTATTATACTTTGCCAGCCACTGCTGGGACACCAGATTCAGGGTATTGCTATTTTGGCAATTGAATTTCACCCCAGAACAAAATATATGTTTTAGCGGACACTATTATACTTTGCCAGCAACTACTGGGACACCAGATTCAGGGTATTGCTATTTTGGCAATTGAATTTCACCCCAGAACAAAATATATGTTTTAGCGGACACTATTATACTTTGCCAGCCACTGCTGGGACACCAGATTCAGGGTATTGCTATTTTGGCAATTGAATTTCACCCCAGAACAAAATATATGTTTTGCCAGACACTATTAATACTATTGCCAGCCACTGCTGGGACACCAGATTCAGGGTATTGCTATTTTGGCAATTGAATTTCACCCCAGAACAAAATATATGTTTTAGCGGACACTATTATACTTTGCCAGCCACTGCTGGGACACCAGATTCAGGGTATTGCTATTTTGGCAATTGAATTTCACCCCAGAACAAAATATACCCTGATACGGGCAGATTTAAACTAGGCCTGCCACTGCTGGAACACCAGATTCAGGGTATTGCTATTTTGGCAATTGAATTTCACCCCAGAACAAAATATGTTTTGGCGGACACGATTATACTTTGCCAGCCATTGCTTGGACACCAGATTCAGGGTATTGCTATTTTGGCAATTGAATTTCACCCCAGAGCAAAATATACCCTGTTACAGACAGATTTAAACTAGGCCTGCAACTGCTGGGACACCAGATTCAGGGTATTGCTAATCTGGCAATTGAATTTCACCCAAGAACAAAATATATGTTTTGGCAGACACTATTATACTTTGCAAGCCACTGCTGGGACACCAGATTCAGGGTATTGCTATTTTGGCAATTGAATTTCACCCCAGAACAAAATATATGTTTTAGCGGACACTATTATACTTTGCCAGCCACTGCTGGGACACCAGATACAGGGTATTGCTATTTTGGCAATTGAATTTCACCCCAGAACAAAATATATGTTTTGCCGGACACTATTAGACTTTGCCAGAAACTACTGGGACACCAAATTCAGGGTATTGCTATTTTGGCAATTGAATTTCACCCCAGAACAAAATATATGTTTTAGCGGACACTATTATACTTTGCCAGCCACTGCTGGGACACCAGATTCAGGGTATTGCTATTTTGGCAATTTAATTTCACCACAGAACAAAATATACCCTGTTACGGACAGATTTAAACTAGGCCTGCAACTGCTGGAACACCAGATTCAGGGTATTGCTATTTTGGCAATTGAATTTCACCCCAGAACAAAATATATGTTTTGCCGGACACTATTATGCTTTGCCAGCCACTGCTGGGACACCAGATTCAGGGTATTGCTATTTTGGCAATTGAATTTCACCCCAGAACAAAACATACCCTGTTACAGACAGATTTAAACTAGGCCTGCAACTGCTGGAACACCAGATTCAGGGTATTGCTCTTTTGGCAATTGAATTTCACCCCAGAACAAAATATTCCCTGATACGGGCAGATTTAAACTAGGCCTGCCACTGCTGGAACACCAGATTCAGGGTATTGCTATTTTGGCAATTGAAATTCACCCCAGAACAAAATATGTTTTGGCGGACACGATTATACGTTGCCAGCCATTGCTTGGACACCAGATTCAGGGTATTGCTATTTTGGCAATTGAATTTCACCCCAGAGCAAAATATACCCTGTTACGGACAGATTTAAACTAGGCCTGCAACTGCTGGAACACCAGATTCAGGGTATTGCTATTTTGGCAATTGAATTTCACCCCAGAACAAAATATATGTTTTGGCGGACACGATTATACTTTGCCAGCCATTGCTGGGACACCAGATTCAGGGTATTGCTATTTTGGCAATTGAATTTCACCCCAGAACAAAATATATGTTTTAGCGGACACTATTATACTTTGCCAGCCACTGCTGGGACACCAGATAAAGGGTATTGCTATTTTGGCATTTGAATTTCACCCGAGAACAAAATATATGTTTTGCCGGACACTATTAGACTTTGCCAGCAACTACTGGGACACCAGATTCAGGGTTTTGCTATTTTGGCAATTGAATTTCACCCCAGAACAAAATATATGTTTTAGCGGACACTATTATACTTTGCCAGCCACTGCTGGAACACCAGATTCAGGGTATTGCTATTTTGACAATTGAATTTCACAGCAGAACAACATATATGTTTTGCCCGACACTATTATACTTTGCCAGCCACTGATGGGACACCAGATTTAGGGTATTGCTCTTTTGGAAATTGAATTTCACCCCAGAACAAAATATGTTTTGGCGGACACTATTATACTTTGCCAGCCATTGCTTGGACACCAGATTCAGGGTATTGCTATTTTGGCAATTGAATTTCACCCCAGAGCAAAATATACCCTGTTACAGACAGATTTAAACTAGGCCTGCAACTGCTGGGACACCAGATTCAGGGTATTGCTATTTTGGCAATTTAATTTTACCCCAGAACAATATATATGTTTTGGCGGACACTATTATACTTTGCCAGCCATTGCTGGGACACCAGATTCATGGTATTGCTATTTTGGCAATTTAATTTCACCACAGAACAAAATATACCCTGTTACGGACAGATTTAAACTAGGCCTGCAACTGCTGGAACACCAGATTCAGGGTATTGCTATTTTGGCAATTGAATTTCACCCCAGAACAAAATATATGTTTTGCCGGACACTATTATGCTTTGCCAGCCACTGCTGGGACACCAGATGCAGGGTATTGCTATTTTGGCAATTGAATTTCACCCCAGAGCAAAATATATGTTTTGGCGGACACTATTATACTTTGCCAGCCATTGCTGGGACACCAGATTCAGGGTATTGCTATTTTGGCAATTGAATTTCACCCCAGAACAAAATATACCCTGTTACAGACAGATTTAAACTAGGCCTGCAACTGCTGGAACACCAGATTCAGGGTATTGCTATTTTGGCAATTGAATTTCACCCTAGAACAAAATATACCCTGTTACGGACAGATTTAAACTGGGCCTGCAACTGCTGGAACACCAGATTCAGGGTATTGCTATTTTGGCAATTGAATTTCACCCCAGAGCAAAATATATCCTGTTACGGACAGATTTAAACTAGGCCTGCAATTGCTGGGACACCAGATTCAGGGTATTGCTAATCTGGCAATTGAATTTCACCCCAGAACAAAATATATGTTTTGGCAGACAGTATTATACTTTGCAAGCCACTGCTGGGACACCAGATTCGGGTATTGCTATTTTGGCAATTGAATTTCACCCCAGAACAAAATATATGTTTTGCCGGACACTATTATACTTTGCCAGCCACTGCTGGGACACCAGATTCAGGGTATTGCTATTTTGGCAATTGAATTTCACCTCAGAACAAAATATACCCTGTTAAGGACAGATTTAAACTAGGCCTGCAACTGCTGGAACACCAGATTCAGGGTATTGCTATTTTGGCAATTGAATTTCACCTCAGAACAAAATATACCCTGTTAAGGACAGATTTAAACTAGGCCTGCAACTGCTGGAACACCAGATTCAGAGTATTGCTATTTTGGCAATTGAATTTCACCCCAGAGCAAAATATATCCTGTTAAGGACAGATTTAAACTAGGTCTGCAACTGCTGGGACACCAGATTCAGGGTATTGCTATTTTGGCAATTGAATTTCACCCAAGAACAAAATATATGTTTTAGCGGACACTATTAAACTTTGCCAGCCACTGCTGGGACACCAGCTACAGGGTATTGCTATTTTGGCAATTGAATTTCACCCCAGAACAAAATATATGTTTTGCCGGACACTATTAGACTTTGCCAGCAACTACTGGGACACCAGATTCAGGGTTTTGCTTTTTGGCAATTGAATTTCACCCCAGAACAAAATATATGTTTTAGCGGACACTATTATACTTTGCCAGCCACTGCTGGGACCCCAGATTCAGGGTATTGCTATTTTGGCAATTGAATTTCACCCCAGAACTAAATATATGTTTTGCCCGACACTGGTATACTTTGCCAGCCACTGCTGGGACACCAGATTTAGGGTATTGCTCTTTTGGCAATTGAATTTCACCCCAGAACAAAATATTCCCTGATACGGGCAGATTTAAACTAGGCCTGCCACTGCTGGAACACCAGATTCAGGGTATTGCTATTTTGGCAATTTAATTTTACCCCAGAACAATATATATGTTTTGGCGGACACTATTATACTTTGCCAGCCATTGCTGGGACACCAGATTCAGGGTATTGCTATTTTGGCAATTGAATTTCACCCCAGAACAAAATATACCCTGTTACAGACAGATTTAAACTAGGCCTGCAACTGCTGGAACACCAGATTCAGGGTATTGCTATTTTGGCAATTGAATTTCACCCTAGAACAAAATATACCCTGTTACAGAAAGATTTAAACTAGGCCTGCAACTGCTGGAACACCAGATTCAGGGTATTGCTATTTTGGCAATTGAATTTCACCCCAGAGCAAAATATATCCTGTTACGGACAGATTTAAACTAGGCCTGCAATTGCTGGGACACCAGATTCAGGGTATTGCTATTTTGGCAATTTAATTTTACCCCAGAACAATATATATGTTTTGGCGGACACTATTATACTTTGCCAGCTATTGCTGGGACACCAGATTCATGGTATTGCTATTTTGGCAATTTAATTTCACCACAGAACAAAATATACCCTGTTACGGACAGATTTAAACTAGGCCTGCAACTGCTGGAACACCAGATTCAGGGTATTGCTATTTTGGCAATTGAATTTAACCCCAGAGCAAAATATATCCTGTTACGGACAGATTTAAACTAGGCCTGCAATTGCTGGGACACCAGATTCAGGGTATTGCTAATCTGGCAATTGAATTTCACCCCAGAACAAAATATATGTTTTGGCAGACAGTATTATACTTTGCAAGCCACTGCTGGGACACCAGATTCCGGGTATTGCTATTTTGGCAATTGAATTTCACCCCAGAACAAAATATATGTTTTAGCGGACCCTATTATACTTTGCCAGCCACTGCTGGGACACCAGATTCAGGGTATTGCTATTTTGGCAATTGAATTTCACCCCAGAACAAAATATATGTTTTAGCGGACACTATTATGCTTTGCCAGCAACTACTGGGACACCAGATTCAGGGTATTTCTATTTTGGCAATTGAATTTCACCCCAGAACAAAATATACCCTGTTAAGGACATATTTAAACTAGGCCTGCAACTGCTGGAACACCAGATTCAGGGTATTGCTATTTTGGCAATTGAATTTCACCCCAGAGCAAAATATATCCTGTTACGGACAGTTTTAAATTAGGCCTGCAATTGCTGGAACACCAGATTCAGGGTATTGCTAATCTGGCAATTGAATTTCACCCCAGAACAAAATATATGTTTTGGCAGACAGTATTATACTTTGCAAGCCACTGCTGGGACACCAGATTCGGGTATTGCTATTTTGGCAATTGAATTTCACCCCAGAACAAAATATATGTTTTAGCGGACACTATTATACTTTGCCAGCCACTGCTGGGACACCAGATTCAGGGTATTGCTATTTTGGCAATTGAATTTCACCCCAGAGCAAAATATACCCTGTTACAGACAGATTTAATCTAGGCCTGCAACTGCTGGGACACCAGATTCAGGGTATTGCTATTTTGACAATTGAATTTCACCCCAGAACAAAATATATGTTTTGCCGGACACTATTAAACTTTGCCAGCCACTGCTGGGACACCAGATTCAGGGTATTGCTATTTTGGCAATTGAATTTTACCCCAGAAGAAAATATATGTTTTGGCGGACACTATTATACTTTGCCAGCCACTGCTGGGACACCAGATTCAGGGTATTGCTATTTTGGCAATTGAATTTCACCCTAGAACAAAATATACCCTGATACGGACAGAATTAAACTAGGCCTGCAACTTCTGGGACACTAGATTTAGTGTATTGCTATTTTGGAAATTGAATTTCACCCCAGAACAAAATATATGTTTTGCCGGACACTATTATACTTTGCCAGCCACTGCTGGGACACCAAATTCAGGGTATTGCTATTTTGGCAATTGAATTTCACCCCAGAACAAAATATACCCTGTTATGGACAGATTTAAAGGGAATCTGTCAATAGCTTTTACCCTTGTCAGCTAAACATATGCTGACATTAAGGGTCTCCATAGCAGTCCTAATGTGTTTTTATTTTAGATATACAAGGCTTTATTTTCTCAAAAAACAGGTTTTACCCACCTGTCAATCATCAGAATAAGGAGCCCAGGGGGTGGTCTGGCCATGCAGGGTGTTCGTCCGCACCCTCCCCCGTCAGTGCCGCACGCCGCCTCTCCAAACCTCTGCGCCGCCTCCTAAAGCGCAGTGCCGCCTCTCCCTCTCCCTCCCTCCCCTCCTTCCCCGTCAAGATCCCGCGCGTGCGCTAGGGCACAGCTCTTCGCGGGCTCTGAGAGGCTGGCGCCAGGGTACAGTCATACCAGGGAGGGAGCGAAGTGCCGGCGCATGCGCGCTCGCTCCCTGAAGCCGGTTGCCGGAGTCCGTACGGGCGCATCGCGCAGTGCCCTGTGCACGCGCGGGATCTTGACGGGGAAGGAGGGGAGAGGCGGCACTGCGCTTTAGGAGGCGGCGCAGAGGTTTGGAGAGGCGGCGTGCGGCACTGACGGGGAGGGTGCGGACGAACACCCTGCATGGCCAGACCTCCCCTGGGCTCCTTATTCTGATGATTGACAGGTGGGTAAAACCTGTTTTTGAGAAAATAGAGCCTTGGATATCTAAAATAAAAACACATTAGGACTGCTATGGAGACCCATAATGTCAGCATATGTTTAGCTGACAAGGGTAAAAGCTAGTGACAGATTCCCTTTAAACTAGGCCTGCAACTGTTGGAACACCATATTCAGAGTATTGCTATTTTAGCAATTGAATTTCACACTAGAACAAAATATACCCTGTTATGGACAGATTTAAACTAGGTCTGCAACTGCTGGAACACCAGATTCAGGGTATTGCTATTTTGGCAATTGAATTTCACCCAAGAGCAAAATATATCCTATTACGGACAGATTTAAACTAGGCCTGCAACTGCTGGGGCACCAGATTCAGGGTATTGCTAATCTGGCAATTGAATTTCACCCCAAAACAAAATATATGTTTTGGCAGACACTATTATACTTTGCAGGCCACTACTGGGACACCAGATTCCAGGGTATTGCTATTTTGGCAATTGAATTTCACCCCAGAACAAAATATATGTTTTAGCGGACACTATTATACTTTGCCAGCCATTGCTGGGACACCAGATTCATGGTATTACTATTTTGGCAATTTAATTTCACCACAGAACAAAATATACCCTGTTACGGACAGATTTAAACTAGGCCTGCAACTGCTGGAACACCAGATTCAGGGTATTGCTATTTTGGCAATTGAATTTCACCCCAGAACAAAATATATGTTTTGCCGGACACTATTATGCTTTGCCAGCCACTGCTGGGACACCAGATTCAGGGTATTGCTATTTTGGCAATTGAATTTCACCCCAGAGCAAAATATATGTTTTGGCGGACACTATTATACTTTGCCAGCCATTGCTGGGACACCAGATTCAGGGTATTGCTATTTTGGCAATTGAATTTCACCCCAGAACAAAACATACCCTGTTACAGACAGATTTAAACTAGGCCTGCAACTGCTGGGACACCAGATTCAGGGTATTGCTATTTTAGCAATTGAATTTCACCCCAGAGCAAAATATATGTTTTGGCAGAGAGTATTATACTTTGCAAGCCACTGCTGGGACACCAGATTCGGGTATTGCTATTTTGGCAATTGAATTTCACCCCAGAACAAAATATATGTTTTGCCGGACACTATTATACTTTGCCAGCCACTGCTGGGACACCAGATTCAGGGTATTGCTATTTTGGCAATTGAATTTCACCTCAGAACAAAATATACCCTGTTAAGGACAGATTTAAACTAGCCCTGCAACTGCTGGAACACCAGATTCAGGGTATTGCTATTTTGGCAATTGAATTTCACCCTAGAAAAAAATATACCCTGTTATGGACAGATTTAAACTAGGCCTGGAACTGCTGGAACACCAGATTCAGAGTATTGCTATTTTGGCAATTGAATTTCACCCCAGAGCAAAATATATCCTGTTACGGACAGATTTTAACTAGGCCTGCAACTGCTGGGACACCAGATTCAGGGTATTGCTAATCTGGCAATTGAATTTCACCCAAGAACAAAATATATGTTTTGGCAGACACTATTATACTTTGCAAGCCACTGCTGGGACACCAGATTCCGGGTATTGCTATTTTGGCAATTGAATTTCACCCCAGAACAAAATATATGTTTTAGCGGACACTATTATACTTTGCCAGCCACTGCTGGGACACCAGATTAGACTTTGCCAGCAACTACTGGGACACCAAATTCAGGGTATTGCTATTTTGGCAATTGAATTTCACCCCAGAACAAAATATATGTTTTAGCGGACACTATTATACTTTGCCAGCCACTGCTGGGACACCAGATTCAGGGTATTGCTATTTTGGCAATTTAATTTCACCACAGAACAAAATATACCCTGTTACGGACAGATTTAAACTAGGCCTGCAACTGCTGGAACACCAGATTCAGGGTATTGCTATTTTGGCAATTGAATTTCACCCCAGAACAAAATATATGTTTTGCCGGACACTATTATGCTTTGCCAGCCACTGCTGGGACACCAGATTCAGGGTATTGCTATTTTGGCAATTGAATTTCACCCCAGAGCAAAATATATGTTTTGGCGGACACTATTATACTTTGCCAGCCATTGCTGGGACACCAGATTCAGGGTATTGCTATTTTGGCAATTGAATTTCACCCCAGAACAAAACATACCCTGTTACAGACAGATTTAAACTAGGCCTGCAACTGCTGGGACACCAGATTCAGGGTATTGCTATTTTAGCAATTGAATTTCACCCCAGAGCAAAATATATGTTTTGGCAGAGAGTATTATACTTTGCAAGCCACTGCTGGGACACCAGATTCCGGGTATTGCTATTTTGGCAATTGAATTTCACCCCAGAACAAAATATATGTTTTGCCGGACACTATTATACTTTGCCAGCCACTGCTGGGACACCAGATTCAGGGTATTGCTATTTTGGCAATTGAATTTCACCTCAGAACAAAATATACCCTGTTAAGGACAGATTTAAACTAGGCCTGCAACTGCTGGAACACCAGATTCAGGGTATTGCTATTTTGGCAATTGAATTTCACCCTAGAAAAAAATATACCCTGTTACGGACAGATTTAAACTAGGCCTGGAACTGCTGGAACACCAGATTCAGAGTATTGCTATTTTGGCAATTGAATTTCACCCCAGAGCAAAATATATCCTGTTACGGACAGATATTATACTAGGCCTGCAACTGCTGGGACACCAGATTCAGGGTATTGCTATTTTGGCAATTGAATTTCACCCCAGAACAAAATATATGTTTTAGCGGACACTATTATACTTTGCCAGCCACTGCTGGGACACCAGATTAGACTTTGCCAGCAACTACTGGGACACCAAATTCAGGGTATTGCTATTTTGGCAATTGAATTTCACCCCAGAACAAAATATATGTTTTAGCGGACACTATTATACTTTGCCAGCCACTGCTGGGACACCAGATTCAGGGTATTGCTATTTTGGCAATTTAATTTCACCACAGAACAAAATATACCCTGTTACGGACAGATTTAAACTAGGCCTGCAACTGCTGGAACACCAGATTCAGGGTATTGCTATTTTGGCAATTGAATTTCACCCCAGAACAAAATATATGTTTTGCCGGACACTATTATGCTTTGCCAGCCACTGCTGGGACACCAGATTCAGGGTATTGCTATTTTGGCAATTGAATTTCACCCCAGAACAAAACATACCCTGTTACAGACAGATTTAAACTAGGCCTGCAACTGCTGGAACACCAGATTCAGGGTATTGCTCTTTTGGCAATTGAATTTCACCCCAGAACAAAATATTCCCTGATACGGGCAGATTTAAACTAGGCCTGCCAATGCTGGAACACCAGATTCAGGGTATTGCTATTTTGGCAATTGAAATTCACCCCAGAACAAAATATGTTTTGGCGGACACGATTATACTTTGCCAGCCATTGCTTGGACACCAGATTCAGGGTATTGCTATTTTGGCAATTGAATTTCACCCCAGAGCACAATATACCCTGTTACAGACAGATTTAAACTAGGCCTGCAACTGCTGGGACACCAGATTCAGGGTATTGCTATTTTAGCAATTTAATTTTACCCCAGAACAATATATATGTTTTGGCGGACACTATTATACTTTGCCAGCCATTGCTGGGACACCAGATTCATGGTATTGCTATTTTGGCAATTAAATTTCACCCCAGAGCAAAATATATCCTGTTACGGACAGATTTAAACTAGGTCTGCAATTGCTGGGACACCAGATTTAGGGTATTGCTAATCTGGCAATTGAATTTCACCCCAGAACAAAATATATGTTTTGTCAGACAGTATTATACTTTGCAAGCCACTGCTGGGACACCAGATTCGGGTATTGCTATTTTGGCAATTGAATTTCACCCCAGAACAAAATATATGTTTTAGCGGACACTATTATACTTTGCCAGCCACTGCTGGGACACCAGATTCAGGGTATTGCTATTTTGGCAATTGAATTTCACCCCAGAACAAAATATATGTTTTAGCGGACACTATTATGCTTTGCCAGCAACTACTGGGACACCAGATTCAGGGTATTGCTATTTTGGCAATTGAATTTCACCCCAGAACAAAATATATGTTTTAGCGGACACTATTATACTTTGCCAGCCACTGCTGGGACACCAGATTCCGGGTATTGCTATTTTGGCAATTGAATTTCACCACAGAACAAAATATATGTTTTGCCAGACACTATAATACATTGCCAGCCACTGCTGGGACACCAGATTCCGGGTATTGCTATTTTGGCAATTGAATTTCACCCCAGAACATAATATATGTTTTGGCGGACACTATTATACTTTGCCAGCCACTGCTGGGACACCAGATTTAGGGTATTGCTATTTAGGCAATTGAATTTCACCCCAGAGCAAAATATACCCTGTTACAGACAGATTTAAACTAGGCCTGCAACTGCTGGAACACCAGATTCAGGGTATTGCTATTTTGGCAATTGAATTTCACCCCAGAACAAAATATGTTTTGGCGGACACGATTATACTTTGCCAGCCACTGCTGGGACACCAGATTCAGGGTATTGCTATTTTGGCAATTGAATTTCACCCCAGAACAAAATATATGTTTTGGCGGACACTATTATACTTTGCCAGCCACTGCTGGGACACCAGATTTAGGGTATTGCTATTTAGGCAATTGAATTTCACCCCAGAGCAAAATATACCCTGATACGGGCAGATTTAAACTAGGCCTGCCACTGCTGGAACACCAGATTCAGGGTATTGCTATTTTGGCAATTGAATTTCACCCCAGAACAAAATATGTTTTGGCGGACACGATTATACTTTGCCAGCCATTGCTTGGACACCAGATTCAGGGTATTGCTATTTTGGCAATTGAATTTCACCCCAGAGCAAAATATACCCTGTTACAGACAGATTTAAACTAGGCCTGCAACTGCTGGGACACCAGATTCACGGTATTGCTAATCTGGCAATTGAATTTCACCCAAGAACAAAATATATGTTTTGGCAGACACTATTATACTTTGCAAGCCACTGCTGGGACACCAGATTCCGGGTATTGCTATTTTGGCAATTGAATTTCACCCCAGAACAAAATATATGTTTTAGCGGACACTATTATACTTTGCCAGCCACTGCTGGGACACCATATACAGGGTATTGCTATTTTGGCAATTGAATTTCACCCCAGAACAAAATATATGTTTTGCCGGACACTATTAGACTTTGCCAGAAACTACTGGGACACCAAATTCAGGGTATTGCTATTTTGGCAATTGAATTTCACCCCAGAACAAAATATATGTTTTAGCGGACACTATTATACTTTGCCAGCCACTGCTGGGACACCAGATTCAGGGTATTGCTATTTTGGCAATTTAATTTCACCACAGAACAAAATATACCCTGTTACGGACAGATTTAAACTAGGCCTGCAACTGCTGGAACACCAGATTCAGGGTATTGCTATTTTGGCAATTGAATTTCACCCCAGAACAAAATATATGTTTTGCCGGACACTATTATGCTTTGCCAGCCACTGCTGGGACACCAGATTCAGGGTATTGCTATTTTGGCAATTGAATTTCACCCCAGAACAAAACATACCCTGTTACAGACAGATTTAAACTAGGCCTGCAACTGCTGGAACACCAGATTCAGGGTATTGCTATTTTGGCAATTGAATTTCACCCCAGAACAAAATATATGTTTTAGCGGACACTATTATACTTTGCCAGCCACTGCTGGGACACCAGATACAGGGTATTGCTATTTTGGCAACTGAATTTCACCCCAGAACAAAATATATGTTTTGCCGGACACTATTAGACTTTGCCAGCAACTACTGGGACACCAGATTCAGGGTATTGCTATTTTGGCAATTGAATTTCACCCCAGAACAAAATATATGTTTTAGCGGACACTATTATACTTTGCCATCCACTGCTGGAACACCAGATTCAGGGTATTGCTATTTTGACAATTGAATTTCACCGCAGAACAACATATATGTTTTGCCCGACACTATTATACTTTGCCAGCCACTGCTGGGACACCAGATTCAGGGTATTGCTATTTTGGCAATTGAATTTCACCCCAGAACAAAATATTCCCTGATACGGGCAGATTTAAACTAGGCCTGCCACTGCTGGAACACCATATTCAGGGTATTGCTATTTTGGCAATTGAAATTCACCCCAGAACAAAATATGTTTTGACGGACACGATTATACTTTGCCAGCCATTGCTTGGACTCCAGATTCAGGGTATTGCTATTTTGGCAATTGAATTTCACCCCAGAGCAAAATATACCCTGTTACAGACAGATTTAAACTAGGCCTGCAACTGCTGGAACACCAGATTCAGAGTATTGCTATTTTGGCAATTGAATTTCACCCCAGAGCAAAATATATCCTGTTACGGACAGATTTAAACTAGGCCTGCAACTGCTGGGACACCAGATTCAGGGTATTGCTAATCTGGCAATTGAATTTCACCCCAGAACAAAATATATGTTTTGGCAGACAGTATTATACTTTGCAAGCCACTGCTGGGACACCAGATTCCGGGTATTGCTATTTTGGCAATTGAATTTCACCCCAGAACAAAATATATGTTTTAGCGGACACTATTATACTTTGCCAGCCACTGCTGGGACACCAGATAAAGGGTATTGCTATTTTGGCATTTGAATTTCACCCCAGAACAAAATATATGTTTTGCCGGACACTATTAGACTTTGCCAGCAACTACTGGGACACCAGATTCAGGGTTTTGCTATTTTGGCAATTGAATTTCACCCCAGAACAAAATATATGTTTTAGCGGACACTATTATACTTTGCCAGCCACTGCTGGAACACCAGATTCAGGGTATTGCTATTTTGACAATTGAATTTCACAGCAGAACAACATATATGTTTTGCCCGACACTATTATACTTTGCCAGCCACTGATGGGACACCAGATTTAGGGTATTGCTCTTTTGGAAATTGAATTTCACCCCAGAACAAAATATGTTTTGGCGGACACGATTATACTTTGCCAGCCATTGCTTGGACACCAGATTCAGGGTATTGCTATTTTGGCAATTGAATTTCACCCCAGAGCAAAATATACCCTGTTACAGACAGATTTAAACTAGGCCTGCAACTGCTGGGACACCAGATTCAGGGTATTGCTATTTTGGCAATTAAATTTTACCCCAGAACAATATATATGTTTTGGCGGACACTATTATACTTTGCCAGCCATTGCTGGGACACCAGATTCATGGTATTGCGATTTTGGCAATTTAATTTCACCACAGAACAAAATATACCCTGTTACGGACAGATTTAAACTAGGCCTGCAACTGCTGGAACACCAGATTCAGGGTATTGCTATTTTGGCAATTGAATTTCACCCCAGAACAAAATATATGTTTTGCCGGACACTATTATGCTTTGCCAGCCACTGCTGGGACACCAGATGCAGGGTATTGCTATTTTGGCAATTGAATTTCACCCCAGAGCAAAATATATGTTTTGGCGTACACTATTATACTTTGCCAGCCATTGCTGGGACACCAGATTCAGGGTATTGCTATTTTGGCAAATGAATTTCACCCCAGAACAAAATATACCCTGTTACAGACAGATTTAAACTAGGCCTGCAACTGCTGGAACACCAGATTCAGGGTATTGCTATTTTGGCAATTGAATTTCACCCTAGAACAAAATATACCCTGTTACGGACAGATTTAAACTGGGCCTGCAACTGCTGGAACACCAGATTCAGGGTATTGCTATTTTGGCAATTGAATTTCACCCCAGAGCAAAATATATCCTGTTACGGACAGATTTAAACTAGGCCTGCAATTGCTGGGACACCAGATTCAGGGTATTGCTAATCTGGCAATTGAATTTCACCCCAGAACAAAATATATGTTTTGGCAGACAGTATTATACTTTGCAAGCCACTGCTGGGACACCAGATTCGGGTATTGCTATTTTGGCAATTGAATTTCACCCCAGAACAAAATATATGTTTTGCCGGACACTATTATACTTTGCCAGCCACTGCTGGGACACCAGATTCAGGGTATTGCTATTTTGGCAATTGAATTTCACCTCAGAACAAAATATACCCTGTTAAGGACAGATTTAAACTAGGCCTGCAACTGCTGGAACACCAGATTCAGGGTATTGCTATTTTGGCAATTGAATTTCACCTCAGAACAAAATATACCCTGTTAAGGACAGATTTAAACTAGGCCTGCAACTGCTGGAACACCAGATTCAGAGTGTTGCTATTTTGGCAATTGAATTTCACACCAGAGCAAAATATATCCTGTTAAGGACAGATTTAAACTAGGTCTGCAACTGCTGGGACACCAGATTCAGGGTATTGCTAATCTGGCAATTGAATTTCACCCAAGAACAAAATATATGTTTTGGCAGACACTATTATACTTTGCAAGCCACTGCTGGGACACCAGATTCCGGGTATTGCTATTTTGGCAATTGAATTTCACCCAAGAACAAAATATATGTTTTAGCGGACACTATTAAACTTTGCCAGCCACTGCTGGGACACCAGATACAGGGTATTGCTATTTTGGCAATTGAATTTCACCCCAGAACAAAATATATGTTTTGCCGGACACTATTAGACTTTGCCAGCAACTACTGGGACACCAGATTCAGGGTTTTGCTTTTTGGCAATTGAATTTCACCCCAGAACAAAATATATGTTTTAGCGGACACTATTATACTTTGCCAGCCACTGCTGGGACCCCAGATTCAGGGTATTGCTATTTTGGCAATTGAATTTCACCCCAGAACTAAATATATGTTTTGCCCGACACTGGTATACTTTGCCAGCCACTGCTGGGACACCAGATTTAGGGTATTGCTCTTTTGGCAATTGAATTTCACCCCAGAACAAAATATTCCATGATACGGGCAGATTTAAACTAGGCCTGCCACTGCTGGAACACCAGATTCAGGGTATTGCTATTTTGGCAATTGAAATTCACTACAGAACAAAATATGTTTTGGCGGACACGATTATACTTTGCCAGCCATTGCTTGGACACCAGATTCAGAGTATTGCTATTTTGGCAATTGAATTTCACCCCAGAGCAAAATATACCCTGTTACAGACAGATTTAAACTAGGCCTGCAACTGCTGGGACACCAGATTCAGGGTATTGCTATTTTGGCAATTTAATTTTACCCCAGAACAATATATATGTTTTGGCGGACACTATTATACTTTGCCAGCCATTGCTGGGACACCAGATTCATGGTATTGCTATTTTGGCAATTTAATTTCACTACAGAACAAAATATACCCTGTTACGGACAGATTTAAACTAGGCCTGCAACTGCTGGAACACCAGATTCAGGGTATTGCTATTTTGGCAATTGAATTTCACCCCAGAACAAAATATATGTTTTGGCGGACACTATTATACTTTGCCAGCCATTGCTGGGACACCAGATTCAGGGTATTGCTATTTTGGCAATTGAATTTCACCCCAGAACAAAATATACCCTGTTACAGACAGATTTAAACTAGGCCTGCAACTGCTGGAACACCAGATTCAGGGTATTGCTATTCTGGCAATTGAATTTCACCCTAGAACAAAATATACCCTGTTACAGAAAGATTTAAACTGGGCCTGCAACTGCTGGAACACCAGATTCAGGGTATTGCTATTTTGGCAATTGAATTTCACCCCAGAGCAAAATATATCCTGTTACGGACAGATTTAAACTAGGCCTGCAATTGCTGGGACACCAGATTCAGGGTATTGCTAATCTGGCAATTGAATTTCACCCCAGAACAAAATATATGTTTTGGCAGACAGTATTATACTTTGCAAGCCACTGCTGGGACAAAAGATTCGGGTATTGCTATTTTGGCAATTGAATTTCACCCCAGAACAAAATATATGTTTTAGCGGACACTATTCTACTTTGCCAGCCACTGCTGGGACACCAGATTCAGGGTATTGCTATTTTGGCAATTGAATTTCACCCCAGAACAAAATATATGTTTTAGCGGACACTATTATGCTTTGCCAGCAACTACTGGGACACCAGATTCAGGGTACTGCTATTTTGGCAATTGAATTTCACCCCAGAACAAAATATATGTTTTAGCAGACACTATTATACTTTGCCAGCCACTGCTGGGACACCAGATTCAGGGTATTGCTATTTTGGCAATTGAATTTCACCCCAGAACAAAATATTCCCTGATACGGGCAGATTTAAACTAGGCCTGCCACTGCTGGAACACCAGATTCAGGGTATTGCTATTTTGGCAATTGAAATTCACCCCAGAACAAAATATGTTTTGGCGGACACGATTATACTTTGCCAGCCATTGCTTGGACACCAGATTCAGGGTATTGCTATTTTGGCAATTGAATTTCACCCCAGAGCAAAATATACCCTGTTACAGACAGATTTAAACTAGGCCTGCAACTGCTGGGACACCAGATTCAGGGTATTGCTATTTTGGCAATTTAATTTTACCCCAGAACAATATATATGTTTTGGCGGACACTATTATACTTTGCCAGCTATTGCTGGGACACCAGATTCATGGTATTGCTATTTTGGCAATTTAATTTCACCACAGAACAAAATATACCCTGTTACGGACAGATTTAAACTAGGCCTGCAACTGCTGGAACACCAGATTCAGGGTATTGCTATTTTGGCAATTGAATTTAACCCCAGAGCAAAATATATCCTGTTACGGACAGATTTAAACTAGGCCTGCAATTGCTGGGACACCAGATTCAGGGTATTGCTAATCTGGCAATTGAATTTCACCCCAGAACAAAATATATGTTTTGGCAGACAGTATTATACTTTGCAAGCCACTGCTGGGACACCAGATTCCGGGTATTGCTATTTTGGCAATTGAATTTCACCCCAGAACAAAATATATGTTTTAGCGGACCCTATTATACTTTGCCAGCCACTGCTGGGACACCAGATTCAGGGTATTGCTATTTTGGCAATTGAATTTCACCCCAGAACAAAATATATGTTTTAGCGGACACTATTATGCTTTGCCAGCAACTACTGGGACACCAGATTCAGGGTATTGCTATTTTGGCAATTGAATTTCACCCCAGAACAAAATATACCCTGTTAAGGACAGATTTAAACTAGGCCTGCAACTGCTGGAACACCAGATTCAGGGTATTGCTATTTTGGCAATTGAATTTCACCCCAGAGCAAAATATATCCTGTTACGGACAGGTTTAAATTAGGCCTGCAATTGCTGGGACACCAGATTCAGGGTATTGCTAATCTGGCAATTGAATTTCACCCCAGAACAAAATATATGTTTTGGCAGACAGTATTATACTTTGCAAGCCACTGCTGGGACACCAGATTCCGGGTATTGCTATTTTGGCAATTGAATTTCACCCCAGAACAAAATATATGTTTTGCCGGACACTATTATACTTTGCCAGCCACTGCTGGGACACCAGATTCAGGGTATTGCTATTTTGGCAATTGAATTTCACCACAGAGCAAAATATACCCTGTTACAGAAAGATTTAATCTAGGCCTGCAACTGCTGGGACACCAGATTCCGGGTATTGCTATTTTGGCAATTGAATTTCACCCCAGAACAAAAAATATGTTTTGCCGGACACTATTATACTTTGCCAGCCACTGCTGGGACACCAGATTCAGGGTATTGCTATTTTGGCAATTGAATTTTACCCCAGAACAAAATATATGTTTTGGCGGACACTATTATACTTTGCCAGCCACTGCTGGGACACCAGATTCAGGGTATTGCTATTTTGGCAATTGAATTTCACCCTAGAACAAAATAAACCCTGATACGGACAGAATTAAACTAGGCCTGCAACTTCTGGGACACTAGATTTAGTGTATTGCTATTTTGGAAATTGAATTTCACCCCAGAACAAAATATATGTTTTGCCGGACACTATTATACTTTGCCAGCCACTGCTGGGACACCAAATTCAGGGTATTGCTATTTTGGCAATTGAATTTCACCCCAGAACAAAATATACCCTGTTATGGACAGATTTAAACTAGGCCTGCAACTGTTGGAACACCATATTCAGAGTATTGCTATTTTAGCAATTGAATTTCACACTAGAACAAAATATACCCTGTTATGGACAGATTTAAACTAGGTCTGCAACTGCTGGAACACCAGATTCAGGGTGTTGCTATTTTGGCAATTGAATTTCACCCCAGAGCAAAATATATCCTATTACGGACAGATTTAAACTAGGCCTGCAACTGCTGGGGCACCAGATTCAGGGTATTGCTAATCTGGCAATTGAATTTCACCCCAAAACAAAATATATGTTTTGGCAGACACTATTATACTTTGCAGGCCACTACTTGGACACCAGATTCCAGGTATTGCTATTTTGGCAATTGAATTTCACCCCAGAACAAAATATATGTTTTGCCGGACACTATTATACTTTCCCAGCCTCTGCTGGGACACCAGATTCAGGGTATTGCTATTTTGGCAATTGAATTTCACCCCAGAGCAATATATATGTTTTGGCTGACACTATTATACTTTGCCAGCCATTGCTGGGACACCAGATTCATGGTATTACTATTTTGGCAATTTAATTTCACCACAGAACAAAATATACCCTGTTACGGACAGATTTAAACTAGGCCTGCAACTGCTGGAACACCAGATTCAGGGTATTGCTATTTTGGCAATTGAATTTCACCCCAGAACAAAATATATGTTTTGCCGGACACTATTATGCTTTGCCAGCCACTGCTGGGACACCAGATTCAGGGTATTGTTATTTTGGCAATTGAATTTCACCCCAGAGCAAAATATATGTTTTGGCGGACACTATTATACTTTGCCAGCCATTGCTGGGACACCAGATTCAGGGTATTGCTATTTAGGCAATTGAATTTCACCCTAGAAAAAAATATACCCTGTTACGGACAGATTTAAACTAGGCCTGGAACTGCTGGAACACCAGATTCAGGGTATTGCTATTTTAGCAATTGAATTTCACCCCAGAGCAAAATATATGTTTTGGCAGAGAGTATTATACTTTGCAAGCCACTGCTGGGACACCAGATTCCGGGTATTGCTATTTTGGCAATTGAATTTCACCCCAGAACAAAATATATGTTTTGCCGGACACTATTATACTTTGCCAGCCACTGCTGGGACACCAGATTCAGGGTATTGCTATTTTGGCAATTGAATTTCACCTCAGAACAAAATATACCCTGTTAAGGACAGATTTAAACTAGGCCTGCAACTGCTGGAACACCAGATTCAGGGTATTGCTATTTTGGCAATTGAATTTCACCCTAGAAAAAAATATACCCTGTTACGGACAGATTTAAACTAGGCCTGGAACTGCTGGAACACCAGATTCCGAGTATTGCTATTTTGGCAATTGAATTTCACCCAAGAACAAAATAAAATATATGTTTTGGCAGACACTATTATACTTTGCAAGCCACTGCTGGGACACCAGATTCCGGGTATTGCTATTTTGGCAATTGAATTTCACCCCAGAACAAAATATATGTTTTAGCGGACACTATTATACTTTGCCAGCCACTGCTGGGACACCAGATACAGGGTATTGCTATTTTGGCAATTGAATTTCACCCCAGAACAAAATATATGTTTTGCCGGACACTATTAGACTTTGCCAGAAACTACTGGGACACCAAATTCAGGGTATTGCTATTTTGGCAATTGAATTTCACCCCAGAACAAAATATATGTTTTAGCGGACACTATTATACTTTGCCAGCCACTGCTGGGACACCAGATTCAGGGTATTGCTATTTTGGCAATTTAATTTCACCACAGAACAAAATATACCCTGTTACGGACAGATTTAAACTAGGCCTGCAACTGCTGGAACACCAGATTCAGGGTATTGCTATTTTGGCAATTGAATTTCACCCCAGAACAAAATATATGTTTTGCCGGACACTATTATGCTTTGCCAGCCACTGCTGGGACACCAGATTCAGGGTATTGCTATTTTGGCAATTGAATTTCACCCCAGAACAAAACATACCCTGTTACAGACAGATTTAAACTAGGCCTGCAACTGCTGGAACACCAGATTCAGGGTATTGCTCTTTTGGCAATTGAAATTCACCCCAGAACAAAATATTCCCTGATACGGGCAGATTTAATCTAGGCCTGCAACTGCTGGAACACCAGATTCAGGGTATTGCTATTTTGGCAATTGAAATTCACCCCAGAACAAAATATGTTTTGGCGGACACGATTATACTTTGCCAGCCATTGCTTGGACACCAGATTCAGGGTATTGCTATTTTGGCAATTGAATTTCACCCCAGAGCACAATATACCCTGTTACAGACAGATTTAAACTAGGCCTGCAACTGCTGGGACACCAGATTTAGGGTATTGCTATTTTGGCAATTTAATTTTACCCCAGAACAATATATATGTTTTGGCGGACACTATTATACTTTGCCAGCCATTGCTGGGACACCAGATTCATGGTATTGCTATTTTGGCAATTAAATTTCCCCACAGAACAAAATATACCCTGTTACGGACAGATTTAAACTAGGCCTGCAACTGCTGGAACACCAGATTCAGGGTATTGCTATTTTGGCAATTGAATTTCACCCCAGAACAAAATATATGTTTTGGCGGACACTATTATACTTTGCCAGCCACTGCTGGGACACCAGATTCAGGGTATTGCTATTTTGGCAATTGAATTTCACCCCAGAACAAAATATATGTTTTAGCGGACAGCTATTATACTTTGCCAGCCACTGCTGGGACACCAGATTCAGGGTATTGCTATTTTGGCAATTGAATTTCACCCCAGAACAAAATATATGTTTTAGCGGACACTATTATACTTTGCCAGCCACTGCTGGGACACCAGATTCAGGGTATTGCTATTTTGGCAATTGAATTTCACCCCAGAACAAAATATATGTTTTAGCGGACACTATTATACTTTGCCAGCCACTGCTGGGACACCAGATTCAGGGTATTGCTATTTTGGCAATTGAATTTCACCCCAGAACAAAATATATGTTTTGCCAGACACTATTATACTTTGCCAGCCACTGCTGGGACACCAGATTCAGGGTATTGCTATTTTGGCAATTGAATTTCACCCCAGAACAAAATATATGTTTTAGCGGACACTATTATACTTTGCCAGCCACTGCTGGGACACCAGATTCAGGGTATTGCTATTTTGGCAATTGAATTTCACCCCAGAACAAAATATACCCTGTTACGGACAGATTTAAACTAGGCCTGCAACTGCTGGAACACCAGATTCAGGGTATTGCTATTTTGGCAATTGAATTTCACCCCAGAACAAAATATATGTTTTGGCGGACACTATTATACTTTGCCAGCCACTGCTGGGACACCAGATTCGGGTATTGCTATTTTGGCAATTGAATTTCACCCCAGAACAAAATATATGTTTTAGCGGACACTATTATACTTTGCCAGCCACTGCTGGGACACCAGATTCAGGGTATTGCTATTTTGGCAATTGAATTTCACCCCAGAACAAAATATACCCTGATACGGGCAGATTTAAACTAGGCCTGCCACTGCTGGAACACCAGATTCAGGGTATTGCTATTTTGGCAATTGAATTTCACCCCAGAACAAAATATGTTTTGGCGGACACGATTATACTTTGCCAGCCATTGCTTGGACACCAGATTCAGGGTATTGCTATTTTGGCAATTGAATTTCACCCCAGAGCAAAATATACCCTGTTACAGACAGATTTAAACTAGGCCTGCAACTGCTGGGACACCAGATTCAGGGTATTGCTAATCTGGCAATTGAATTTCACCCAAGAACAAAATATATGTTTTGGCAGACACTATTATACTTTGCAAGCCACTGCTGGGACACCAGATTCGGGTATTGCTATTTTGGCAATTGAATTTCACCCCAGAACAAAATATATGTTTTAGCGGACACTATTATACTTTGCCAGCCACTGCTGGGACACCAGATACAGGGTATTGCTATTTTGGCAATTGAATTTCACCCCAGAACAAAATATATGTTTTGCCGGACACTATTAGACTTTGCCAGAAACTACTGGGACACCAAATTCAGGGTATTGCTATTTTGGCAATTGAATTTCACCCCAGAACAAAATATATGTTTTAGCGGACACTATTATACTTTGCCAGCCACTGCTGGGACACCAGATTCAGGGTATTGCTATTTTGGCAATTTAATTTCACCACAGAACAAAATATACCCTGTTACGGACAGATTTAAACTAGGCCTGCAACTGCTGGAACACCAGATTCAGGGTATTGCTATTTTGGCAATTGAATTTCACCCCAGAACAAAATATATGTTTTGCCGGACACTATTATGCTTTGCCAGCCACTGCTGGGACACCAGATTCAGGGTATTGCTATTTTGGCAATTGAATTTCACCCCAGAACAAAACATACCCTGTTACAGACAGATTTAAAC
>JAKVIS010001466.1:0-38880 GCA_033119425.1 Bufotes viridis
AGTAGTGGAATACCAACTTTGAAGGATAAAATACACTGGTTTCACCTGTGGTACAGAAGTAATTGACACAGAGAGGCACATGCTATGGACACCCTAATGTTTCACAGAATAATGCATTTCCACAAATACACTGGTTTCACTGTTATACAGTATTTGACACAGAGAGGCACACGCTGTGGATAGTAGATGTTGCACAAATAATGTACATTTCCCCAAAAAACACTGTTTTCATCTGTGGTACAGTATTTGAAACAGAGAGGCACGTGCTGTGGATACTAAATGTTGCACAAATAATGTACATTTCCCCAAAATACACTGTTTTCAATAGTTATACAGTATTTGACACAGATTAGGCCCAGATTATTTGGACACCTAATGTTTCACAAATAATGTACATTTCCCACAAATACACTGGTTTTACCTGTTATACAGTATTTGACAAAGAGAGGCTGCAGCTGTAGAACACTAAATGTTGCACAAATAATGTACATTTCCCCAAAATACACTGGTTTCACCTGTGGTACAGTATTTGACACAGAGAGCCGCATGCTCTGGACACTAAATGTTACACAAATAATGTACATTTCCCCAAAATACACTGGTTTCCCCTGTGGTGCAGTATTTGACACAGAAGCACACACTATGGACACTAAATGTTGCACAAATAATGTACATTATCCCCAAAATACACTGGTTTCACCTGTAATACAGTATTTGACACAGAGAGCCGCACTCTATGGACAGGAAATTTTGCACAAATAATGTACATTTCCCAAAATACACTGGTTTCACCTGTGGTACAGTATTTGACACAGAGAGGCACACGCTGTGGATAGTAGATGTTGCACAAATAATGTACATTTAGCCAAAACACTGTTTTTATCTGTGGTACAGTATTTGAAACAGAAGGCACATGCTGTGGATACTAAATGTTGCAAAAATAATGTACATTTCCCCAAATACACTGTTTTCAACAGTTATACAGTATTTGACACAGATTACGCTTGAGATTATTTGGACACCTAATGTTTCACAAATAATGTACATTTCCCACAAATACACTGGTTTCACCTGTTATACAGTATTTGACAAAGAGAGGCACACGCTGTGAACACTAAATGTTGCACAAATAATGTACATTTCCCCAAAATACACTGGTTTCACCTGTGGTACAGTATTTGACACAGAGAGCCGCACGCTCTGGACACTAAATGTTACACAAATAATGTACATTTCCCCAAAATACACTGGTTTCCCCTGTGGTGCAGTATTTGACACAGAAGCACACACTATGGACACTAAATGTTGCACAAATAATGTACATTTCCCCAAAATACACTGGTTTCACCTGTAATACAGTATTTGACACATAGAGCCGCACTGTATGGACACAAAATTTTGCACAAATAATGTACATTTCCCCAAAATACACTGGTTTCACCTGTGGTACAGTATTTGACACAGAGAGGCACACAATGTGGATAGTAGATGTTGCACAAATAATGTACATTTCCCCCAAAAAAACTGGTTTCATCTGTGGTACAGTATTTGAAACAGAGAGGCACGTGCTTTGGATACTAAATGTTGCACAAATAATGTACATTTCCCCAAAATACACTGTTTTCAACAGTTATACAGTATTTGACACAGATTCCACCCAGATTATTTAGACACCTAATGTTTCACAAATAATGTACATTTCCCACAAATACACTGGTTTCACCTGTTATACAGTATTTGACACAGAGAGGCACACGCTGTGAATACTAAATGTTGCACAAATAATGTACACAAATAATGTAAAATACACTGGTTTCACCTGTGGTATAATATTTGACACAGAGAGCCGCATGCTCTGGACACTAAATGTTACAGAAATAATGTACATTTCCCCAAAATACACTGGTTTCCCCTGTGGTGCAGTATTTGAAACAGAAGCACACGTTATGGATACTAAATGTTGCACAAATAATGTACATTTCCCCAAAATACACTGGTTTCACCTGTGGTACAGTATTTGAAACAGAGGCACGTGCTGTGGATACTAAATGTTGCACAAATAATGTACATTTCCCCAAAATACACTGTTTTCAACAGTTATACAGTATTTGACACAGATTAGGCCTAGATTATTTAGATTTGCGCATCAGGCACTCTTTTTGGATGATGAACAGTATATGTCCCATAAAACCACAGAATATGGACACTATATTAGCCTAGATTGTTGCAATTTGAAATACAGACACTTTTTCGTATGCCGGACTGTATATGTCACATAAACCCTCAGAATAGACACTATATTATGCCCAGATTAATGTAATTTTAAATACAGAAACTTTGTTTGGATGCTGAACACTATCTGTCACATTAAGCCCCAGAATATGGACAGTATATTATGGGCAGAAAAATGTAATTTGAAATACAGAAACTGTTTGGGGATATAAATCCACAGAATATGGACACTATTAGACCCATATTAATAGAATTTGCGCTGCAGACACGGTTTGCTGATGTAGTACTGTATTTTTTACAAAAAGCCTCACACTATGGTCACTAGATGTGAGCCAGATTATTAAAGACACAGTCTGCGGATGATGTAAACGATATGTCACTAATACGTACAAAGTAAAAATATATTGCTGCTATTAAACACACCCAGTAGTCATTAAAAGGCATTGTGGGGTCTTTGAAAAGCTTTTGGTAGTAAAAACAGCAAAAATCTGTCCCTTCCTTAGCACGGATGTCCCGGACACTGCTGTTAAATATATTGTTGATCTAAAACACACACGCACAGTAGTCTTTAAAAGGACTTTTGGGTCTTCGAATAGCTTTCTTTAACTAAAATCGCAGAAATTCGCTCCCTGCTCTGTCTTCCCCTTCCTACCCGATGCTGTCCCTGTCTACGTCTGAGCGGAACATGCATCATCGGGTGCTATATAGCACCCAATGACGCGTTACGGGCAGGCAATCACTGTAATGCCAGCAGTCAACATGGCTACTGACATTACAGTGAGGGCAGTACTTACCTATAGCTTTATTGGCTGCAAAAACCCGCGAAACGTGCGTGGGCGGATTCTCGAGCATTTCACTGTAGCACATGCGGGCTGAACAGATATTCGGCCGAGCATGCTCCCTCTTAACTAGTATTCTGATCTTTTCCATGGAGATCATGTTTTTAACTCTACAGGAGCACAGGGTTGTTGTTTCCGAAAAAATGATCTTAATTTGTGGGAATTGATAATTAATTTTTTCAAATTTTTTTTTTATTCCTTTAATAAATTATGCGTTTTTAATCTACCCATGTCAAAAGAACCAGCATTTATAATCAACAAATAAGGTATTGGCCATTTTTTTTCCAACCGGTATACATTCAGAGTAAATATTTCTTATTCGTAGTCCAATGTGCTTTTCCCCCAAAAAATTATCTTGCTGTTGAAGCCTAAGTTGTCCGATTTAAATTTTATTGAATGTTTTTGAGCCTCCAAAATGAGTTAATTTCCTATGATCCAAATGATCCTTTCAGAATCTCAAAAAGAGATTACAAAGATAACTCAGGTTTAACATACAATTTATATATGAGAGGTCCATCTCCCCATTTTCTTTATCGTTTTTTCTTTTAAGCCAATCCTGGATGCCAAAAGTGGCCACTCCAATTCTGAATGAATGAGATGAAATGTATTTCTTTTGTAAGCCTAATCTGTTTTTACATTTGAGTAGAATGAAATTAAACTGATATTTTGTCAATGGAGAGTCATTGGAATGTTTAAATAATGGGCCTGGTTTACTTGACCTGATGAATAACCACTCTTTTATGGCTTGAACTGGACAAAGAGTAGAGGAAGTGAACTAATTTAATCTTAACCAGTTACCATTACTGTATTGATCCGTTTTTGACTTTTTATGAACAGTTTGATGTAATTTGTAAGTATTAGATCATTAACCAAATAACCATAAATGGAACACTCATATAAAATTTCAAAGCTTTATTAATTGATAAAAAACCAACAACAAATATATATGTAATACCAATACCCCCCATGCACAAGAGGACCAGGTATATATCTCCCACATAAGGTAAGACCCTTGAGAAAGCGGAGCAAAAGCGTGCGTCGGGGTGGGCTCCTTCTCAGCCAGAGGCCTGAATCTTCCTCCTCAAGTGTCCTCAGGTATACTATCTGTAGACTAATGTGCCTTGTAGCTGTATTGTATATGCATATTTGCTCATCTGGCTAGCATGTTTTTAGGCACTTGGTTGCTTCTACATTTTAATATAGAGGGTGTTATGTAATCAGCACTTGGATAGGGGTCTTACCTTATGTGGGAGATATACACTCACCTAAAAATTATTAGGAACACCATACTATTACGGTGTTGGACCCCATTTTGTCTTCAGAACTGCCTTAATTCTACGTGGCACTGATTAAACAAGGTGCTGATAGCATTCTTTAGAAATGTTGGCCCATATTGATAGGATAGCATCTTGCAGTTGATAAAGATTTGAGGGATGCACATCCAGGGCACGAAGCTCCCGTTCTACCACATCCCAAAGATGCTCTATTGGGTTGGGATCTGGTGACTGTGGGGGCCATTTTAGTACAGTGAACTCATTGTCATGTTCAAGAAACCAATTTGAAATGATTCAAGCTTTGTGACATGGTGCATTATCCTGCTGGAAGTAGCCATCAGAGGATGGGTACATGGTGGTCATGAAGGGATGGACATGGTCAGAAACAATGCTCAGGTAGCTCGTGGCATTTAAACGATGCCCAATTGGCACTAAGGGCCTAAAGTGTGCCCAGTGTGACCAGCCTGCACAGTGGTAACAAGGCATGATAGATACATGTTCTCATTCTGTTTACGCCAAATTCGGACTCTACCATTTGAATGTCTCAACAGAAGAGACTCATCAGACCAGGCAAAATTTTTCCAGTCTTTAACCGTCCAATTTTTGTGAGCTCGTGCAAATTGTAGGCTCTTTTTCCTATTTGTAGTGGAGATGAGTAGTACCCAGTGGGGTCTTCTGCTGTTGTAGCCCATCCGCCTCAAGGTTGTGCGTGTTGTGGCTTCACAAATGCTTTGCTGCATACCTCGGTTGTAACAGTGGTTATTTCAGTCAACGTTGCTCTTCTATCTCTTGAATCAGTCGGCCCATTCTCCTCTGACCTCTAGCATCCACAAGGCATTTTCGCCCACAGGACTGCCACATACTGGATGTTTTTCCCTTTTCACACCATTCTTTGTAAACCCTAGAAATGGTTGTGCGTATAAATCCCAGTAACTGAGCAGATTGTGAAATACTCAGACCGGCCCGCCTGGCATCAACAACCATGCCACGCTCAAAATTGCTTAAATCACCTTTTTTTCCCATTCTGACATTCAGTTTGGAGTTCAGGAGATTGTCTTGACCAGGACCACACCCCTAAATGCATTGAAGCATCTGCCATGTGATTGGTTGACTAGATAATTGCATCAATGAGAAATAGAACAGGTGTTCCTAATAATTCTTTAGGTGAGTGTATCCCTGGTCCTCTTGTGCATCCGCAAACATGGTTCGGCCATTCTTGGTGCAGTTCCTTTGACCCTGATCGTGCAGGACCTGAAATGCTGAAGGTGATGCCAGGAGGCAGCGAGATGCTGAGAGAGGGCGGACACACAGGTTCTGACGTTTCGTGAACAAAGCCGGGCCACTCCCTCAGGCAGGGATAAGCCTGTAGACGAAACATCACCACAGGAGCCTGGTGGATGACGTTGGGGTCACGTGACCTACAGTGCTGCAGGCGAAACAGGACCAAAAGGAAATAAAAGTAATTTACAAAAGTACGGTTTAGGATGATATATGGCACATCAGAATAAATACATATAACTCAGACAACCCCTTTAAGGTTGCCAAATAACTGAAATAATATAACACTGAACAATTTGTGTATAGAGTTGAGCAAAAATCTGGAAGTTCGGGTTCGGCGAACTTCACTGCAAAGTTCGAGTTCTGGACCCGAACTTGACCCCAAACAAACCCCATTGAAGTCAATGGGGACCCGAACTTTGGGGCACTAAAATGGCTCTAAACAAGTCCTGGAAAGGGCTAGAGGGCTGGAAATTGAAGCAAATGGGGTAAGAGTAGGACAAGTGCCCTGTAAACAAATTTGGAGGGTGGGATCCTGCACCAACATAGGCCAGGTATACAGTTGTCCAAGACAGGGCACAGTTCTGGAGGAGGAGGAGGAGAAGAAACCATGTTCACAGCAGGGTGGCACCCAAAGCAGCTCACAGCCATCACTTGAGCGTGGTTGGAGGGATACGGAGGACACAGATGATACACCTCCCACAGAGGGACAGCTTGTCGTTGCCTCTGGGCAGCCTGGCAAATATGAGCAACTACATGCTGCAGTGCCTGCTCAGCTGATCGAGTTGCCCACATTCTAACTTGTGCAGATTACTGGGTGGCCACCCTGTTGGATCCCCATTACAAGGACAACGTGCTGTCCTTAATTCCGTCACTGAAGCGTGATCGGAAGAAGCCAGCGTGGTAGACGCGCTGCTGATGGCATTCACACCTGACACCGGGGCTCAGTGGAGGCACAAGGCTAAAGCAGAGGAGGAGGAGGAAGAAGTCGCCAACGCAGCTGGGTCACGAAGGCACCTCAGAAGGCAGGGTTAGCATGGCCGTAATGTGGAAAAGCTTTATCACCACTCCACAACAACCAGCACCACCAGCAGATATGGAACATCTTAGCAAGAGGCAGCATTTCAGCAAAATGGTGGAAAAGTATCTGTGCACACGCCTACACGTACTGACTGATGGGCCTGCCCAGGATTGTAGCTACAGGGAAGCAGAGAAAACGGCTGCTTTGGGGCCCTGACCAAGAAGGGGCCCATCCAGGAGGAGGAGGACTAAAAGACTTTGTCAGGGCCCCCTCAACAGTATTATACAATGAAATTATATACAGTGGTAGTATAGACAGTATTGAAAACGAATGTTACAGCTGCCTGGTCTGATAGAGCAATCTTTACTAGCCACAGGAATGGGGCAGCATGAAAGGAAGGGGTCGCAAAAAATTACTTTAGCTATGCCACTGGGTCTGCCGCACTTAACTTCTGGGTCTCCAAATTGGGTACATGGCCTCAGCTTCACCTTTACGCCTTGGAGGTGCTGGCCGGCCCTGCAGCCAGTGTATTATCTGAGCGTGTGTTTAGCATGGCTGGGGAAGTTATCAGGGACAAGCGCAGCCGCCTGTCCACAGCCAACTTGGACAATCTCACGTTCATTAAAAAGAACCAGGCATGGATCCCCACAGGACTTGTTTGTACCTTATGCAGAATAGACATGTATACCGGCCTCACCCAACCATTGTTATACTACTAACACATCTGTATTCTTTGTTTTCTTTTATATTTTCCAATGTTTTGGGGTCAACCAAAATTTATAAAAAAAAAGAAAACAAAAAACACATTGTTGTTGGCGACTACCTTTGGCTTCACAGCCAAAAAAAAGCTTTATGTCAGGCAACAATGTAACCGCCAATTGTACTGAACTAAGTTCCCTGTCTGTTATGCAGTGCTGGGGTACTTTGAAAGAAAGAAGAGAGTACAGATCAGCCAACAATCTGAGCGCCACCTAATTTACTGAATATATTTCCCAGTCAGGTATGCAGTTCAGGGTACTTTTATAGCCCAAGAATGTAACATACGATTTTAGAAATTTACCTCTGTCACCTATGCAGAGCAGAGGTTTGTATATGACAAACTGGCAAAATGTCACCCACCAATGTAACAGATAATTTTTTAAATTTACCTCCCTGTGACTTATGCAGAGCAGGGATTTGTATACTGGCAAAACCACAAAATGTCACCCAGCAATGTAACAGATGATTTTTTTGAGATTTACCTCTATTACCTCAAATTCTTCCCTAATCTCTCCTCACAGCAGCAGCATCATCCTATCCCTACACTGAGAAGAGCAGAGTGATGTGCAGCGCTACATGACTCCAGCCTATAGAGGCTGGGTCACATGCTGCTCTTGACCAATCACAGCCATGCCATTAGTAGGCATAGCTGTGATGGCTTTGAAACCCTAAGTTCGGTGCGAACCCAAACTTTACAGTTTGGGTTCGCTCAACCTATTTGTGTAACTTTTCTTCACAGGTTTCTCAGGATCTGTACAATCGACTATGATTTCTGCCCTCAAGGGCTCTCTGTTCACAGACCTGTATCTTAAGGATTCTCTCTAGTCTTGTGTTCCTCCAAATTAGCGCTCATTAGGCTATCTCACCATGGGACAATCACACCACTTCGAAGGTTCACCTCTAAAGGGCTCCTACTATAATACCCTTACAGTATGTACTCCACTTAATCTAGTCTAGGTCAGGACTCTACTACCAGGTCACATCTCAGGCTGACAGGAAAACAAGGTGTAAGGATCTCCTTTGAGTCACCAACATGTCCGAACTACAGCCTCTCCCAGAGCAAGAGCTTGTAGTGGCGGTGGTGGAGCCAAATTGGGCAGTTGCCCAGGGCCCAACATCTCAAAGGGCCCCTTTCCAGTGGTCTTCCTCATCTCACCTCAGGCAGTAGTTTATGGCCGGGCATCAGAGCCTGTGGCTCCCATCCCCACTGTTCAGCCTCATAGATCACAGGCCACTACGGTATGTCTGAAGTCTATAAGGCAGTTAGAACAGCACAGGCAGCGCAACGACATGATCATAGACAACTAAGACCCATCAGCACTGGGGGATGGGTGTTATATATACTGGCACTACAGGGGATGGGGAGAAGGAGCACTATTACTATGTGGGGATTATATGTATGGCACTATTATTTTGCAGTATAGTGTTGTGGAGTTTAAGAAGCACAGCGGGCACAGTATTGGAGTGGACAACACTGTTGGGGCACCAGGATGGAAATTTGTGTTGAGAAGGTGGGGAGGAGGATGGTAAACATGAAGAACCTAAGATTTCTGTTGCAAACGCTGCAGTGCGGACATGGCTGAAAGAAGTTGTCATGGTGGTCAGGTCCAAATGGAGAGATGAGGAAAAAGAATGGTTGCATTAAAGGAATGTCATTGTATGTAAGAGGTATGTAGTGCTTTATTACCTGCATGTTTTATAGTGCTGCATGTAATGTCCATCCACATATATCTTTAACTGTAAGTCTAGGAGGAAGGCGTTGGAATTTACAAGAGGAAAGGGGCATGCTCTGGACACTAAATGTTACAGAAATAATGTACATTTCCCCAAAATACACTGGTTTCCCCTGTGGTGCAGTATTTGAAACAGAAGCACACGTTATGGATACTAAATGTTGCACAAATAATGTACATTTCCCCAAAATACACTGGTTTCACCTGTGGTACAGTATTTGAAACAGAGAGGCACGTGCTGTGGATACTAAATGTTGCACAAATAATGTACATTTCCCCAAAATACACTGTTTTCAACAGTTATACAGTATTTGACACAGATTAGGCCCAGATTATTTAGATTTGCGCATCAGGCACTCTTTTGGATGATGAACAGTATATGTCCCATAAAACCACAGAATATGGACACTATATTAGCCCAGATTGTTGCAATTTGAAATACAGACACTTTTTCGTATGCCGGACTGTATATGTCACATAAACCCTCAGAATAGACACTATATTATGCCCAGATTAATGTAATTTTAAATACAGAAACTTTGTTTGGATGCCGAACACTATCTGTCACATTAAGCCCCAGAATATGGACAGTATATTATGGGCAGAAAAATGTAATTTGAAATACAGAAACTGTTTGGGGATATAAATCCACAGAATATGGACACTATTAGACCCATATTAATAGAATTTGCGCTGCAGACACGGTTTGCTGATGTAGTACTGTATTTTTACAAAAAGCCTCACACTATGGTCACTAGATGTGAGCCAGATTATTAAAGACACAGTCTGCGGATGATGTAAACGATATGTCACTAATACGTACAAAGTAAAAATATATTGCTGCTATTAAACACACCCAGTAGTCATTAAAAGGCATTGTGGGGTCTTTGAAAAGCTTTTGGTAGTAAAAACAGCAAAAATCTGTCCCTTCCTTAGCACGGATGTCCCGGACACTGCTGTTAAATATATTGTTGATCTAAAACACACACGCACAGTAGTCTTTAAAAGGACTTTTGGGTCTTCGAATAGCTTTCTTTAACTAAAATCGCAGAAATTCGCTCCCTGCTCTGTCTTCCCCTTCCTACCCGATGCTGTCCCTGTCTACGTCTGAGCGGAACATGCATCATCGGGTGCTATATAGCACCCAATGACGCGTTACGGGCAGGCAATCACTGTAATGCCAGCAGTCAACATGGCTACTGACATTACAGTGAGGGCAGTACTTACCTATAGCTTTATTGGCTGCAAAAACCCGCGAAACGTGCGGGGCGGATTCTCGAGCATTTCACTGTAGCACATGCGGGCTGAACAGATATTCGGCCGAGCATGCTCCCTCTTAACTAGTATTCTGATCTTTTCCATGGAGATCATGTTTTTAACTCTACAGGAGCACAGGGTTGTTGTTTCCGAAAAAATGATCTTAATTTGTGGGAATTGATAATTAATTTTTTCAAATTTTTTTTTTATTCCTTTAATAAATTATGCGTTTTTAATCTACCCATGTCAAAAGAACCAGCATTTATAATCAACAAATAAGGTATTGGCCATTTTTTTCCAACCGGTATACATTCAGAGTAAATATTTCTTATTCAGTAGTCCAAATGTGCTTTTCCCCAAAAAATTATCTTGCTGTTGAAGCCTAAGTTGTCCGATTTAAATTTTATTGAATGTTTTGAGCCTCCAAAATGAGTTAATTTCCTATGATCCAAATGATCCTTTCAGAATCTCAAAAGAGATTACAAAGATAACTCAGGTTTAACATACAATTTATATATGAGAGGTCCATCTCCCCATTTTCTTTATCGTTTTTCTTTTAAGCCAATCCTGGATGCCAAAAGTGGCCACTCCAATTCTGAATGAATGAGATGAAATGTATTTCTTTTGTAAGCCTAATCTGTTTTTACATTTGAGTAGAATGAAATTAAACTGATATTTTGTCAATGGAGAGTCATTGGAATGTTTAAATAATGGGCCTGGTTTACTTGACCTGATGAATAACCACTCTTTTATGGCTTGAACTGGACAAAGAGTAGAGGAAGTGAACTAATTTAATCTTAACCAGTTACCATTACTGTATTGATCCGTTTTTGACTTTTTATGAACAGTTTGATGTAATTTGTAAGTATTATTAGATCATTAACCAAATAACCATAAATGGAACACTCATATAAAATTTCAAAGCTTTATTAATTGATAAAAAACCAACAACAAATATATATGTAATACCAATACCCCCCCATGCACAAGAGGACCAGGTATATATCTCCCACATAAGGTAAGACCCCTTGAGAAAGCGGAGCAAAACGTACGTCGGGGTGGGCTCCTCTCTCAGCCAGAGGCCTGAATCTTCCTCCTCAAGTGTCCCTCAGGTATACTATCTGTAGACTAATGTGCCTTGTAGCTGTATTGTATATGCATATTTGCTCATCTGGCTAGCATGTTTTTAGGCACTTGGTTGCTTCTACATTTTAATATAGAGGGTGTTATGTAATCAGCACTTGGATAGGGGTCTTACCTTATGTGGGAGATATACACTCACCTAAAAAATTATTAGGAACACCATACTATTACGGTGTTGGACCCCATTTTGTCTTCAGAACTGCCTTAATTCTACGTGGCACTGATTAAACAAGGTGCTGATAGCATTCTTTAGAAATGTTGGCCCATATTGATAGGATAGCATCTTGCAGTTGATAAAGATTTGAGGGATGCACATCCAGGGCACGAAGCTCCCGTTCTACCACATCCCAAAGATGCTCTATTGGGTTGGGATCTGGTGACTGTGGGGGCCATTTTAGTACAGTGAACTCATTGTCATGTTCAAGAAACCAATTTGAAATGATTCAAGCTTTGTGACATGGTGCATTATCCTGCTGGAAGTAGCCATCAGAGGATGGGTACATGGTGGTCATGAAGGGATGGACATGGTCAGAAACAATGCTCAGGTAGCTCGTGGCATTTAAACGATGCCCAATTGGCACTAAGGGCCTAAAGTGTGCCCAGTGTGACCAGCCTGCACAGTGGTAACAAGGCATGATAGATACATGTTCTCATTCTGTTTACGCCAAATTCGGACTCTACCATTTGAATGTCTCAACAGAAGAGACTCATCAGACCAGGCAAAATTTTTCCAGTCTTTAACCGTCCAATTTTTGTGAGCTCGTGCAAATTGTAGGCTCTTTTTCCTATTTGTAGTGGAGATGAGTAGTACCCAGTGGGGTCTTCTGCTGTTGTAGCCCATCCGCCTCAAGGTTGTGCGTGTTGTGGCTTCACAAATGCTTTGCTGCATACCTCGGTTGTAACGAGTGGTTATTTCAGTCAACGTTGCTCTTCTATCTCTTGAATCAGTCGGCCCATTCTCCTCTGACCTCTAGCATCCACAAGGCATTTTCGCCCACAGGACTGCCACATACTGGATGTTTTTCCTTTTCACACCATTCTTTGTAAACCCTAGAAATGGTTGTGCGTATAAATCCCAGTAACTGAGCAGATTGTGAAATACTCAGACCGGCCCGCCTGGCATCAACAACCATGCCACGCTCAAAATTGCTTAAATCACCTTTTTTCCCATTCTGACATTCAGTTTGGAGTTCAGGAGATTGTCTTGACCAGGACCACACCCCTAAATGCATTGAAGCATCTGCCATGTGATTGGTTGACTAGATAATTGCATCAATGAGAAATAGAACAGGTGTTCCTAATAATTCTTTAGGTGAGTGTATCCCTGGTCCTCTTGTGCATCCGCAAACATGGTTCGGCCATTCTTGGTGCAGTTCCTTTGACCCTGATCGTGCAGGACCTGAAATGCTGAAGGTGATGCCAGGAGGCAGCGAGATGCTGAGAGAGGGGCGGACACACAGGTTCTGACGTTTCGTGAACAAAGCCGGGCCACTCCCTCAGGCAGGGATAAGCCTGTAGACGAAACATCACCACAGGAGCCTGGTGGATGACGTTGGGGGTCACGTGACCTACAGTGCTGCAGGCGAAACAGGACCAAAAGGAAATAAAAAGTAATTTACAAAAGTACGGTTTAGGATGATATATGGCACATCAGAATAAATACATATAACTCAGACAACCCCTTTAAGGTTGCCAAATAACCGAAATAATATAACACTGAACAATTTGTGTATAGAGTTGAGCAAAAATCTGGAAGTTCGGGTTCGGCCGAACTTCACTGCAAAGTTCGAGTTCTGGACCCGAACTTGACCCCAAACCCAAACCCCATTGAAGTCAATGGGGACCCGAACTTTGGGGCACTAAAATGGCTCTAAACAAGTCCTGGAAAGGGCTAGAGGGCTGGAAATTGAAGCAAAATGGGGTAAGAGTAGGACAAGTGCCCTGTAAACAAATTTGGAGGGTGGGATCCTGCACCAACATAGGCCAGGTATACAGTTGTCAAGACAGGGCACAGTTCTGGAGGAGGAGGAGGAGAAGAAACCATGTTCACAGCAGGGTGGCACCCAAAGCAGCTCACAGCCATCACTTGAGCGTGGTTGGAGGGATACTGGAGGACACAGATGATACACCTCCCACAGAGGACAGCTTGTCGTTGCCTCTGGGCAGCCTGGCAAATATGAGCAACTACATGCTGCAGTGCCTGCGCAACGACCGAGTTGCCCACATTCTAACTTGTGCAGATTACTGGGTGGCCACCCTGTTGGATCCCCATTACAAGGACAACGTGCTGTCCTTAATTCCGTCACTGAAGCGTGATCGGAAGAAGCCAGCGCTGGTAGACGCGCTGCTGATGGCATTCACACCTGACACCGGGGCTCAGTGGAGGCACAAGGCTAAAGCAGAGGAGGAGGAGGAAGAAGTCGCCAACGCAGCTGGGTCACCGAAGGCACCTCAGAAGGCAGGGTTAGCATGGCCGTAATGTGGAAAAGCTTTATCACCACTCCACAACAACCAGCACCACCAGCAGATATGGAACATCTTAGCAAGAGGCAGCATTTCAGCAAAATGGTGGAAAAGTATCTGTGCACACGCCTACACGTACTGACTGATGGGCCTGCCCAGGATTGTAGCTACAGGGGAAGCAGAGAAAACGGCTGCTTTGGGGCCCTGACCAAGAAGGGGCCCATCCAGGAGGAGGAGGACTAAAAGACTTTGTCAGGGCCCCCTCAACAGTATTATACAATGAAATTATATACAGTGGTAGTATAGACAGTATTGAAAACGAATGTTACAGCTGCCTGGTCTGATAGAGCAATCTTTACTAGCCACAGGAATGGGGGCAGCATGAAAGGAAGGGGTCGCAAAAAAATTACTTTTTAGCTATGCCACTGGGTCTGCCGCACTTAACTTCTGGGTCTCCAAATTGGGTACATGGCCTCAGCTTCACCTTTACGCCTTGGAGGTGCTGGCCGGCCCTGCAGCCAGTGTATTATCTGAACGTGTGTTTAGCATGGCTGGGGAAGTTATCAGGGACAAGCGCAGCCGCCTGTCCACAGCCAACTTGGACAATCTCACGTTCATTAAAAAGAACCAGGCATGGATCCCACAGGACTTGTTTGTACCTTATGCAGAATAGACATGTATACCGGCCTCACCCAACCATTGTTATACTACAGCACACTTACTCTTTGTTTTCTTTTTTATATTTTCCAATGTTTTGGGGTCAACCAAAATTTATAAAAAAAAAAAAGAAAACAAAACACATTGTTGTTGGCGACTACCTTTGGCTTCACAGCCAAAAAAAAGCTTTATGTCAGGCAACAATGTAACCGCCAATTGTACTGAACTAAGTTCCCTGTCTGTTATGCAGTGCTGGGGTACTTTGAAAGAAAGAAGAGGTACAGATCAGCCAACAATCTGAACGCCACCTAATTTACTGAATATATTTCCCAGTCAGGTATGCAGTTCAGGGGTACTTTATGGCCCAAGAATGTAACATACGATTTTTAGAAATTTACCTCTCTGTCACCTATGCAGAGCAGAGGTTTGTATATGGCAAAACTGGCAAAATGTCACCCACCAATGTAACAGATAATTTTTTTAAATTTACCTCCCTGTGACTTATGCAGAGCAGGGATTTGTATACGGCAAAACCGGCAAAATGTCACCCAGCAATGTAACAGATGATTTTTTGAGATTTACCTCTATTACCTCAGAATTCTTCCCTAATCTCTCCCTCACAGCAGCAGCATCATCCTATCCCTACACTGAGAAGAGCAGAGTGATGTGCAGCGCTACATGACTCCAGCCTATATAGAGGCTGGGTCACATGCTGCTCTTGGCCAATCACAGCCATGCCATTAGTAGGCATAGCTGTGATGGCTTTGAAACCCTAAAGTTCGGTACGAACCCAAACTTTACAGTTTGGGTTCGCTCAACCCTATTTGTGTAACTTTTCTTCACAGGTTTCTCAGGATCTGTACAATCGACTATGATTTCTGCCCTCAAGGGCTCTCTGTCACAGACCTGTATCTTAAGGATTCTCTCTAGTCTTGTGTTCCCTCCAAATTAGCGCTCATTAGGCTATCTCACCATGGGACAATCACACCACTTCGAAGGTTCACCTCTAAAGGGCTCCTACTATAATACCCCTTACCGTATGTACTCCACTTAATCTAGTCTAGGTCAGGACTCTACTACCAGGTCACATCTCAGGCTGACAGGGAAAACAAGGTGTAAGGATCTCCTTTAGTCACCAACATGTCCGAACTACAGCCTCTCCCCAGAGCAAGAGCTAGTAGTGGCGGTGGTGGAGCCAAATTGGGCAGTTGCCCAGGGCCAACATCCCCAAAGGGGCCCCTTTCCAGTGGTCTTCCTCATCTCACCTCAGGCAGTAGTTTATGGCCGGGCATAAGAGCCTATGGCTCCCATCCCCACTGTTCAGCCTCATAGATCACAGGCCACTACGGTATGTCTGAAGTCTATAAGGCAGTAGAACAGCACAGGCAGCGCAACGACATGATCATAGACAACTAAGACCCATCAGCACTGGGGGGGATGGGTATTATATATACTGGCACTACAGGGGATGGGGAGAAGGGAGCACTATTACTATGTGGGGATTATATGTATGGCACTATTATTTTGCAGTATAGTGTTTGTGGAGTTTGAAGAGCACAGCGGGCACAGTATTGGAGTGGACAACACTGTTGGGGCACCAGGATGGGAAATTTGTGTTGAGAAGGTGGGGAGGAGGATGGTAAACATGAAGAACCTAAGATTTCTGTGTGCAAACGCTGCAGTGCGGACATGGCTGAAAGAAGTTGTCATGGTGGTCAGGTCCAAATGGAGAAGATGAGGAAAAAGAATGTTTGCATTAAAGGAGATGTCATTGTATGTAAGAGGTATGTAGTGCTTTATTACCTGCATGTTTTATAGTGCTGTATGTAATGTCCATCCACATATATCTTTAACTGTAAGTCTGGGAGGAAGACGTTGGAATTTACAAGAGGAAAGGGGCAGAGTGTCATTTCAATTTTCGCAGAGAACCTAGAATCGGCCCTGGCCTTCCTCCAATGTAATCAGGCTCTAAGGGCCCCTTAACACTGGCCGAGCATCAGCCAGATAATAGCTAACAAGTATTCATAGGAATATCTTCCGGTGTAAAGGTGCCACTGATTACCTGAGGAATGATCATTTGTGCAGTCACCTAAATCATCATTTGCCAGCAGCAGATTGTGCCGTCTATACCGCACTCCGCAGCTGGTCAGCAATGATTTTATATGTGGACAAGCAATGGCATTCGCAATCACTCCTCCCCATACTGAGGAGGAGGTCGCTGTATTTAAATGCAGGGTTCTCGCTTACTGACAAGTATGAACTTGCCGAGAAGGAATGCTGCTATATCTTGCAGGTCTTGTGTTTCCTTGCAGGTCTTGCTTTCCTGTGTTACAAATTCAGTTCCTGACATCAGCTAATCTTTGGCCATCCCTATTTTGGTCCACTTAGATTTAACATTCAGTTCTGTATTTGACCACACCTGTTGTTCTTGACCTTGGCTTTGCTATGACCCATTTACTCCTGTTGACTATCTGTTAACAAATCTTTGCTATTCCCGCTTTCTAACATGCTGTGCTCCGATACTACTCTGAAGGTACTCTTAAAGGGGTACTCCAGTTTGAGAAAGTATGCTCTATCCACAGCATACATAATAATTTTAGATTGATCGAGGTCCTATCATTGGGACCTCCACCATCACAAGAATGGGGGCCCTTTGCCATGTGGAGCTCCCTGAAATTGACAGAGCAGCTAGTCAGAAATGTGAACTGCAACTCCATTTGCTTCTATGGGAAAGCTGGAGATATTAAGCATTGTACTCAGTTGGGGCCCAACGGTAGGACTTCTACCAATCTAATGGTTATTCCTTATGCAGTTATAGTGTAATAGTTATTCCCTATGCTGAAGAGACCACAGCGCTCACACAAACAGCTTATCGGCAAGGGTACCAAGAGTTGGACCCGCACTGATCTTACTTTGCTGATCTCAGAAAATCCTTTTTCATCCAAAAGAAAAGCAATAAGGTAAAATTGTATCCTATCCCTACACTATTAACTATATACAGTTGAAACCAGAACCATGCACCCATGGTTCATCCAAACTTGTGCAAGTCCACAATTCTCTTCCTGATATCTTGGCTGATTTCTTTAGACTTTCCCATGATGCTACAAAAAGAAGCAATGTGTTTCAGGGGTGCATTTAAATACATCCACAGGTGTGTCTCAAATTAACTCAGATGTTGCCAGCAAACCTAACAAAAGCTTCCAAACACATGACATCATCATCTGGACAGTCCAGAATTGTTTAAAGGCATAGTAATCTTAGTGTATGTAAACTTTTGACATTGCAGAAAGTAATAAAAATGCCTTAAAACATTCTCTCTCTCATTATTCTGGCATTTGGCAAATAATAATAATTATTATTATTATGGTAATCCTAATTGACCAAAAACAGGAAAGCTTTATTCTAATTTCATGTCAGATATTGAGAAAAACATGCATATGTGTCTTTTTATATAGTGTATGTAAACTTATGGTTTCAACTGTATCGCTACTAGTGGTATGTAAACATAATTCTAGTAGTAAGTTAATGATTTATAAATTCACTAAAATTGTTGAACGTCTTTCATTGGATAACAGTTTATGTGACAATGAAGTATGCCAAATGACAAACTCAGCAGTGCTTCAGCTAATAATCCTACCTCTATTACATTTGTAAAGCAGCATTTCCATGAGATTTTCCTCTTTTCCCATGATAAACCAATTAGTGAAACCATAATGAGCGCTAAGGTAAGCCTAGCATGGGGAGGGGAGCTATTTACAAGTGACAGACCTTAGCGTCTGCTCAAAGTCATTAACAAACTGACCACTGTAAGAATCATGATGAAATTCACTGCTCCTAGACAGAGGTAAGTGAGTACATAAACAAGGCAAAGTGCCTATTGTGTCATTTCATATTAGAGAATTGTGTGCAGTTCAAAGATGTTCATATTCACTGACTAATGTGCCAAATACTGGATGTTTCCTACCAGCTGTGTCCTTAGCTGATACTCTAAAAGCAAGTAAAAAAAAAAAGAAAGAGATATGTAGCAAACAATAATCCAATGTTAACATACTGAAGCTAAACAATATATAAACCTTGCTCCAAATCATATAAAACTATATATCACAGAGCTAATTTTCGCTCCCTCATCATATGGCATATGAATGTCACTGATGAATCATTAGTGATGAGCGGCATAGACAATATTCTCATTTGCTATATTTTGCGAATTTTTAGCCAAATATTCGCTATAAATTAGCAAATTCATTATTTACTTGATTGCGAAAATCGGAAATGTAATATATTCGCGATAAAAATTCGCGATTAGAATATTCGCGATCAAGGGGTAGGCAACTTTCCTATTGGTTGCTAGGGATGTTGCTAAGTGCCAATATTCGAGATAAATTTGTGATAAATTCGCGATTAGAATATTCGCGATCAACACTATTCGCGAATACAAAAATATAGCACTATATTCTAAATATTCGCAATTCTCGAAGTGGCGATATTCGCCATTAAAATCTGATGACGATGGGACCTCCTGCTATTTGCCAGCGCCGAAAGCACTTATCAACAATCGACTCTCTTTCATGGACTCAGGCATTCATGTGCTACATATTCAGCCATTTATTGCAACATGGTCAACCTTTTCAGGTTCATTTCGGATGAATCCAGTAAAACATCTCTCAGCACCATTTTACTGCACTTGTCGCCAATAAAAAGCACTAGGGAGGAAAAAGTAGGTTTCTCACATGACCCTGAGAAGAATTGGGGGGGGGGGGGCTTGTCCTCATTGACTTCCAGCCTGAAAGACAGCCTAGATGAGCCAATCAGCGCTGTAGCAGGCAGGGAGGCCTAGCAGAACAAGCAGCACCCTGTAATGTACTGGATGGGTCTTATAGTGTCTGCCAGGAAAACAATCCTAGGGATAGTATTCAGTCACAGTCAAGTTTCTATTCTGCTGACAGGGACATTAAAGGGAAAGGTTAGATAGAATTAGAAAGAAGAAGACTAGAATAGGGGAAAGACATAAAAGCTGTCAATAGAGGTAGTGAGAGTGAGCCTGGATTGTGCCTTTGGGACAACAGCAGCTGCTGGAACACCAAGCACTGCTTTTGAAGAACACTTCTTTCATTGTTTCCCCATTTTGGAGCATTCCGTTCTGTTCAGTTTTGTTTTGTCCCCATTGACATTGAATGGGGACAAAACATAAGCGTTTTTTTTTATGATATTGAGACCCTATGACGGATCTCAATGCTGGAAATATTAGCAGCCCCCACGCTAGGGTGAAAGTAGCCATAGTTATTTATTTTTTTGTTTAACTTTAAGAAAATAGCACACGTGTGTCTTAAAATATTCAGGGTAGCAGGCGATAATATCTATGAGAGATAGTATGACATACTAGGCAAAAATCTGTGTTGTTTCATCTCCACAGTTTTTTTTGGGGGGTTGAGGTTTGGAAAAACAGCACATACCATACATGTCTTACAATACACAGGGTAACAGAGGAAAATATTCTTAAAAGTGATAACAGGACAAAGCTGGCTAAAATCCATGTGTAGGTGTATCTCCCCACATTAGAAACACAATATTTTTGCGGGGTTGAAGTTTGGGAGCACAGCACAGCAACATAGGGTATCGGAGGATAATATCTTGTGATAATGTGATATAACAGGCCAATATCCATGCATGGGTGCATCTTCACACAGTTGAAATTGAATGATTTTTTCTGTCTTTAAGTTCCAGGAACCATATTTGTAAACCGTTCCATACTTTGTGTGACTGCGTACATTTAGGCCCAAAACTATCAGGAACAGGGAAGGTGTCCAAAGGAAAGACCCAGAGCCAGAATGTGGGTAGTAGTAGCACCAGCTATCAGGCCAGAAGTAGTAATAGTATTAGTAGTAGTAGGCCACAGTTGTCCCTGCTGGCTTTGGAAAGGCACAACATTATTGTTGAAGAGAAAAAGGATGAGATTGTAGATTGGATAGCTCACTTCTTCTCTCAGTCGCAGCAGGATGGCATGGAGGTGACTTCTGAGTCTGAGACCGTGCTATAGAGCCAGGGGTCACAGCATTCCTCCTGCTCCTCCCTGCAGCCCGGAGAAGGCTTTCAGTGGAGTCATCTCAGTCTTCAATGCCCTTCCTACTAGGGCACCTTCGTTTTCCGAAAACCCCACCATGTACTACAGCAGACAGTCAAGAGAGTCTCCCTGATAACGACTTGTGTCAGAGCAGTCACCTTTTGGGCTGAGGAGGGATTTCAGGAGGAGGCTGGGGTCCCCATACATAGCTGTGGTGGTAATAGGGGCACCTGTAGCCACAGCATTAGTGGTGGGGGCAGTGACAGTGGCAGTCAAGGAGCCCATCATGATATCTCACAGTCTGATAAAAGTGACAGGGAGGGTGAGGACTCTGATGATGACTGTGTGTTGGACAGGATCAGGATGCTGAGGAGGAGGCAACATCAGTGGGGAAGGGAGATGGCAGAAGCGGCAGCAAAAAAGGGCAGAGGCAACATACCTCCTAAAGAACAGCCAGGGCCATGTCTACTTCAGGATCTGGTGATGCAGTTGACACTGTGGATGGCTTAGGCCCAAAACGGTCCAGAGCTAAGCAAAGCTCGACTGCCTGTAGCTCAGTGCGAGCAACTCCCATATGACATTTTTTCTTCACATAGGCAGGCATACAAAAACAAATAAATATGTTCAAAAGATAAAAGCTGTAGGCATTCCAAAAATTATAAATTGCCAGAGAATTTTATTTTACTAGCTATGTGAGCTCATCACTGGATCTTTTGGGAAAATACAACTGACCAACATTCTCAATTAGAATAAGTCTGTCCTCCTTCTTCTGGTCTCTTTGTGGCAGACAACCTGCATCCCCAAGCAATACATTATCCTTGTCACCATCATTATCTTCTTCTATCTTCCTCCTTGCCCCTGGCTCCACTGTGAGACTTCTATAACTAAATATTTGGCCAAGAAAAAACTTGTGTCTACCAGCAATTAGCTTGTCTACAACTGAACCGCCATCTGGCAACATTGCTGGTGGTGCAGTTACTGTTGTATCAATGTAGTAGTGCCTTGTACTCTCACATGGTGGAGAACATAGGCGGCTAACTTGTGATTCTTGCTGGACAGCAAGTTGTACTCCATGCCCACGGTGGACACCTGGAGTTTACATGGGAGAACAGTACATGACATGTCTTTCATGGCCTCCTGGGTCAATGTTTTTAAGGCAGTGGAGAGGCAGCACCACAGCAACATGGCCAGGACAGGTCCTTTTGACTTTCCAACCCCTCTTACCCACAAATTCTTTGGGATGGCTCCCACAGCAGGCACCTCCACACATGGACACTGAGCCCATCTTCAACAGCAGCATGGGACCAGGAGTCATAACCCAAAGTGAAGCAGCACATAAGCAAGATGGCCAGAACCGTTTTTTTTGACCCCCCCCCCCAACCCCTCTTACCCACAAATTCATAGAATGGGACCAGGACGTAACACACAGCGAGGCAGTACCCCAACAACATGGCCAGGACAGGTCCATTTGACCCCTTACCCACAATTTCTTTGGGACTGCTCCCACAACAGGTACTTAACCGCCTCCTTCAAAGCTAATCTATTTCTTCTTTCTTGCCCAGCAGACAGTGTCAACTTGGAGGGTTTCACTACTACTATTACTACTACTGCTACTCATAGACAGCCGGTCTACTGACTTGTATATTCCATGCTATACTGCCTCTGCTGCCACTACTATTGCGGCGACGTGCCTCTTATTACCCTACCCTTTATACATCCAGACTGCACTGCTGCTGCTCTTAATTAAAAGGGAGAATTTTTCTAGGCTCTTTCACAACGAGCCACTTTTTCTTTTGACAATTAACACTTGTGTATGTCATATGTCATAAATTTTGGACGCTTGGCCTCCCAACAAGCCACTTTAAAAAAAAAAAAAAATTATACCACCATTTGTGTTTAAGCACCATCTTCCCTGGATAAGGGACAATCTTTGGACGCTTTGGAATATGAAAAAAAAACATAACACATGTGACAGCGTGGTGTGTTTTTAAGCACGTTGTTTGTTAATGCCATCAAACGTGAATTTACCCATAGCTAGGCATGCAGTGTCACTCAGACATGACTTACTATTGCTGTCATTGCGTTCAACAGCTTGGGGAGTGGGGGATGGAAAAAGCACAAATTCATAAAATAAATTATGAAAAGAGATAACATGTTTTCCTAGGAGACTAGAGGGTGTTATATACCAATTTCCAGGGCAATTGAAGCCAATTTGATTCAGCCTGAACTGATTTGGCTCCAAACAAAACTTTTTGAAAAATTCAACAGACTTGAGCCAAACCGAACCTTAAGTGATTTGCTCATCTTTACTCAATATTGGACAGATTTATAAAACCGTCTAACAGAAAAAGTCTTTGCTGCCCATAGAGACCAATCCCAGAATAGCTTTAATTTTTGAAGAGCACTATAAGAAATCAAAGTTGTGATGTCATATCTTACCACAGCTCTACTGATATGCTGCTGCGGGTAACTGGGGCTCTTAGGAAACAGAGACTTATTGTCTAGTCCTACTCCTGCCTCCCATCCATGCCCATTATACTTCCCGGTCATTATAAAAGTGGTCTCCTGGACCACTGATACTGAGTCTCTTTCACCTTGGAAGTGAGTCTGCCTTACTCACCTGTATGGGCAGTGTTGCATGTTGACACAAATAGTGACTGTAATGAGCATGTACGATGGACCCCAATTAATAAATCCTTATGATATTTACACAGTCGAGTCACAATATTATGACTTATTCCTATATTCGACGTTGTCAGCGTGTAGCTCATGAAGGAAGTTGTGTGTCGTGAGTTGGCTTGGTGGGTATAAAGTATAAGGTGTGTGATAGGCTGTTTGCACACATATCCCTCGTTGTGTTCATGGGTGAAAGGGGTGAGTTGCATAAAGAGATGATTACTGGCTTTCGGGGCCAGGGGTGGCAGTATTTCTGAAACTACTCAGCCTGTTTGCGTGCTTCTGTGGTGAAAGTGTATCTTGTTTGAACAAATGTCACCACTGCAAATAAGTGATGTGGAAACTAGTGTTGAGCGTGAATATTCGAATTGCAAATTTTATCGTAAATACTCCTTAAGTTAAGCTAATTGTAGAATATTTAGAAAATATAATGATATATATTAAGCTATTTGAATATTAAGCCATTTTCTATATCTGAAAAGCAAAAACATGGTTGTCCTAGCGCTACTTTCTTGTGGGTCAATGAGTTGTGTAGCCCACAAGCAACAGGAAGGAATCATGTTTTCATTTTCAATATGGAAACCATCAACCCAGCTCTAACCTTTAATTCTCAATGATATGTTAGCATCTGGCTTGGTTCCTAATAGTTGTTGCTAGAATATAAAGAAGATTGAGAATATAGCTATATCCTCAATCTTCTTCAATTATAACAATGCAACTGTTAGGCACCCAGCTCAAAAGCTGAATTCACAATGTGAGTATATGTTGGCGTACCAAATTAATCTTTGAGCTGAGCTACTAATGGTTGGTTGGTTGAACTTGCTACTAGCAGGTGTACGAAGATTGTGAATATAGTGCTATGACAGTAAATTCGTGATATTTGTAATAAAAAATTCCAGCAAGCTAACCTTGGGACAACTCTAGTTGAATTCGCAATGCGGTATTGCAGGTAATATTAATCGCAATGCGAATTCAACAGAAACTGGTTCCTAATGGTTGGCTTTGCTAGAATATAGCAGTTAAGAATAATAGTGTTAGGTGATATTCTCTATATTCAATTTAAACATCACCGTAAGTAACAGTTGGCTTGGTAGATAACAACTGGAAACATGCGGAGCAGCACGTGCCAGTGACTCCCAGCCCATCTAGCTGTTGTCCAGGATGCTCACAGTCGTTACTCTGGATATTAGCTGTTGGCCATAATAATTATTGTTGAGTGAATTGAGCTTCACATCCTAGATCCAAAGTCGATTTGCTCAAAACTTAGTTTTAATGGTGCATAGAAACCTGTCTCTGTACAGAATTAAAATGTATGGGCTCCAGTGAGGCACAGCGTTATCACCGAAGTCTCGCAAGACATCGATGAATAACTTCGGCTTTGGTGCTGGCTGCTACCTGGGTATCGAAGCCGACTTTGGAACTATGTTTTCAAATGTTTTTAAAGTTTAAAAACCGATGGCCGAAGTTATTCACCGAAGTTCTGCGAGACTTCAGTGATAACTCACTTCTCCTCGCAGGAGCCCAAACATTTGAATGCTGTACAAAGATAAATCTCTGCACAGCATTCAAGCGAAGTTTTAAATGAAACAACTTTGGACCTAGAAACCGTAGCTCGATTCCCCTTAATGCTAATAATAATGTAACCCCACTGTGTATCACTGAAATGTCTAAATCTTCATTTTATATGTGCAGTACTAAAACTACTAATTTAGAAAATTGTATTACTATATTGCCTGTGAAAGAGTTAAATGTGGGCCAGAAACAGAGGGCTTACACATGGAGCCATGATGTGTGCGGAACAAACTACAATGACAAAGATATACCGTAATATTGCAGTGTAAAGGTCAGACTGCAATGTTGATGTTTTACTAAATCATATACACAGTAAACAGTTAAGGTAAGGGTGCATTCACATCACCGTTTAGATTTCCGCTCTTCTGATCCATCAAAATAAGAGAGAGAGAGAAAAGAAAACAGGATCCAGTAAAAAACAGATCCTGTTGCATTAGTTGTCATCCGTTTGTGCCGTTTCCGTCTGAGATTTGCTTTTTACACAGGAAAGGGCTCTTTCACACTTGTGCTTTCGCTTTCCGTCCTAGAGTTCCATCCTCGGGGTTCTAGGACGGAAAGATACTGATCAGGATTACCCTAATGCATTATGAATGGAGAGAAATCCGTTCAGGATGCATCAGGATGTCTTCCGTTCAGTATGTGAACGTTTTTTGGACGTTGACAAAACCGTAGCATGCTGCAGATTTGTCTCCGTCCAAAAATCCGGAAGAGATGCTGTAATGCCGGATCCGGAATTAATGCCCATTGAAGTGCATTAATCCGGATCCAGCATTAAGCTAAACGTCGTTTCGGCGCATCGCCGGATCCGACGTTTAGCTCTGCGCATGCCCAGCAGCAGTTCCGTTCGGGGCCCCAGTGTAAGCTGGGGCTCCGATCAGTTACCATGGCAGCCAGGACGCTACTGAAGTCCTGGCTGCCATGGTAAATACTCCGCAGCAGTGTACTTACCTGCGCTGTGGCCTCCGGGCTCTCCTTCATTGATGTCACAGGTCCGGGCGGCGCATTGATCTATGCGCCACGGGAACCTGTGACGTCATGAAGGAGCGCCCGGAGGCCGCAGCGCAGGTAAGTACACTGCTACGGAGTACTTACCAAGAGTACTTACCATGGCAGCCAGGACTTCAGTAGCGTCCTGGCTGCCATGGTAACCTGAAAGCATTTCGAAGACTGATCAGGATCCTGATCAGTCTTCAAATGCTTTCAGGTGACTAGTCTTTTTTTACAGGATCCTGTTTTGTTTTTTCTCTCTCTCTCTTCCTCTGATGGATCAGAAAAACGGAAAGCTAAACGGTGATGTGAATGCACCCTAACAGATATTGACAAGATTCTAGTCAGGGGTGTAGCTATAGGGGAAGCAGCTGCTTTTGGGCCCAAACTCAGAAGGGGCCCACCCAGTTGGAGAACTAAAAGACTGTATTGTCAGTATTATAGAATGACATCATATACAGTACTGCATACAGTGACGTCATGCAGTATATACGTGTAGGAAACAGATGGAGCGGCTGCTGGGCCTGGTCTTGGAGAGCGAGCTTGAGTAGCCAAAGGAGTGGAGTTTTCGAAGAAATTGCTGGGAGGAGGGGGCTCTTTCAAAAACTTGATGTGGGGTCCAGTCATTTCTAGTTACACCACTGATACTAGCATATATCACATAGTTGCATAGCTGTGTGATTACAAGCTGGCTGCACATAGGACAGAGGGAATTTCTACACTGATGTATGCATGTCTTCACAAAACACCCTGTTCTCTCGCTCTAGCAGATTGGAGTTGTTCATGAGCACTAAGCCAACAATTCAGCTAACATTCCTGACAACCAGTGACAGAGCAGCTGTGTGCAGTCCCTGGTCACTATGGAGACTGATACCGCATGGACGTTCTGCTTTTCAGTGTATTTCGGACCACTTTTTCACCATCTATTTCTTAATCTTTACTAGGAGTGAATTCAGGACATGATGGGAGAAAATGATGATGTATCCTAGGCTACTTTCACACTGGCGTTTGTAATTCCGGTATTGAGATCCGGCAGAGGATCTCAATACCATAATTAAACAGATCCATTTTGATATTGCACATCAGGATGCATCCGTTCCGTTAGGATGCAGTTGTGTGAAATCAAAACGGAGAAAAACGGACCCGTCACTACATACGTTAAAAGTCAATGGGTGACAGATCTGTTTTTTTTTTGGCTCCTAAGATATCGGATCCATCACCATTGACTTACGTTGTTTTGAGTGCGGGATCAATTTTTTCTGTTTTTATGAAAGGACACAAAACCGCCGCTTGCAGCGGTATCGTGTCTGTTCACAAAATGCAATTCTGCCGGAACGGAAGACATCCTGATGTATTCTGAACGGATCTCTTTCCATTCAGAATGCATGGGGACTAAACATAACCATTTTTCCGGTATTTAGATCCTCTGCCGGATCTCAATAAAGGAAAACAACAACGCAAGTGTGAAAGTAGCGTTACCTAAACCTCTCAGGAGTGTTAAGCTGCCCAAACCACAGCATGTAATACCATCAGCCTCCCTCGATACAAACAGCTATATGGTTTACTTCAAAATACCAGTATAAATATGAGCCGGGGACGGGGAGAAGGCTGCATGCAGAAAAAACTCCCCTCCTGCAATTGCCAAGGGTGGCACGATTTTACTGGTGAAGTCAGGGCCTTCTCTTCAAAATCATGAGACTGCTAGGGGCATCCGCAAGCAGATGCCAGAGCATAGATAAGTGACCGAAGAGTCATCTGTTGTTTCCGGTGGCATTCCCCCAATGGTTTGGCTAAATTGATAGGTCTCTTTCTATTTCTGGTTAGAGGTCGTTCAATCAAGCCAAGCAGGTAGGAAGATAGTGGTGAGAAGATATCATGTCTCTTCTCACCATGTCCAGCTCATTAATAAGCTATGTTTTCTCTGCACAGTCGTACCATTCCAGTGTAAGTTATAGCCATTTGAAATAAGGGTTATCCCATAAATAATGGAAATATGATACCGTACATGTCAATCTCTCTCTACTAAAGCTGGAGCTGTACCTCACATAGATCCACAGATCTTCCGATTCATTACTCAAGTTGTTCTACTAGGTTCTAATCAGCATGGCAGCTCAGGGTTTGTGACCTTTCTCAGGGGTGCATGTCCTTTCTCAAGGGGTGTGCTCTTTCTGCTGCAGTTCTCTCCCTATAACTGTCACATTTTCTAACAGTAGATAAACTTGGTGGCAGCTGAATGAAGATGCTGAGCATGTATGACTATGATTATTTGGCTCAATAGGAGGAGGCACATATTACTATACAGATTTATCACCAGGGGGCACCATTATACGGAATTAAAGGGGATATCTTTGAGCTAGGGCAGGTAATTACTTCCTGCTGAATTTAGTAAAATTACAGTTAATGTTAGGACAACCCCTTCAAAGGGCTCCTTCGTACAGAATACTTTTGTGGCAATGGAAAAACATATTTGTGTATCATCCCTGTTTATGGTGCTTTCAGTGGCTTTTTTAACATTTCATTTTGTACATATCCCATGAGAAAATCCAGAAAAGGATAAAATAACAAATCATGCTACACTTTGAAAATAATTGCACCAACCGAAAAAAGTCATTAAAACATCACAAACTAAAATGCTTTGCATGTAGTAGATTTTATATTTCACTATAGACTTTATGGTAACATTTGGCCGTGTTTCTGGGCAAAAATGGCAACAAAAATACCATAAAAATACTATGGAAAATGTGCCTTTTTTTGCCCAAGGACACTGTGACTAGATGTTACAATAATCTCTACAGTCAAATATAGCATACATTTGCTTGAAAGAAAAACAGATTGTTCACTGCTGCTGCTCATAGAATTGACGCTTGATCAGGGATATTTTAATCTTTGTTTTCTTGTATTAGGTTAGGTGTAGTGAAGAATGGTAGACTAGAATGTTAGATTATGGAAATCCACCACCAGATACAGCAGGGTACAGAATCTACAGTACTGATAAAAAGGCTGGTTCTACTTAGAAATGCATTGTTTTCTACACCTTATACAATACAGCAAAGATTTAAATATTTCTGAATCCCAACAAATTTTAGATGATTGTAGGAGACACGCGGTGTGGACCCACTGTGCCAACTAACCAGTTTAACTTTGGGCTAAACCTAAGGGCAATGTTCTGGTGGTCCTCTGGTATTCACCTATTAACCTCTGTACAGAGATCTGGACTTCGCTACAGGGAACTAACCAGCCTGCTACCTCCTGAAGTAGTCCTGGTGTAGTTGGCTACGGACCCTAGGGACAAGGCAAAAGATGTAATCTGAATACAGTCCAAAGTCTGGGCAAGCTGAGTATGTGTGTATTCCAGACAACAATTCCAAGATCGGAGCAAGCTGAGTACATGAGTAATTCAGATAGATATTTCAAAATGGGGGCCGGCGGCAAGGCGCAGAAACGGAAGACAGGCAAGGTATGGTACATGGGTACTCAGACGGAAGATCACACCTTTGTTGGTTACTAGACACTAAATAGCCAAAAGCTCATCCATGGACGTGAGCCAAATAAGGAGGTTGAGCTGCTCCTTAGTCAGCAGCTGGACAGGGAGCAAAAAATTGAACGATTAACTTTATCAGTGCTGTAAGCAAGTTCACTAAGCACTAGTCCCAATATACAAAGGAAGAGTGGAACGATGCGGTTTGGTGCGGACTGCCAGCCTAACAATTAAATGAACAGCGCTAGGGATGAGCGAACCAGTTCGGTACGAGCTTTGCTATTTTTTGGATGGAAGATGAACCCAAATCTTTTCAGGTTTGTTTTTGACAAATCCATCAAAATGGCACATAGTGCAATTTTAGTGCACATGTTGGTGGGAAAAAAGCACTAGCGAGGAAGAAGAAGGGTTTTCACAGTGCCCTGAGAGGAAGTGGGGAGGAGGACTTGCCCTTATTGGCTCCCAGGCCGACAGCCCGGATCAGTCAATCAGTGCTGCAGTAGGCAGGGATGTGACCTAGCAGAACGTCAGTCTGTGCTGTGCTGTGAATGAGGGTGGATGGGTCTTACAGTGTCTGCCAGAAAAACCATCCCAAAGAGTCAGGAACAGTCAGAAATCAATCAAGCTTGTATTCTACTGCCATAAGAAGAAGAAGAATAGAGAGCCAGGGAAGCTGTCAGCCAGGGAGTGAGAAGAGTGGAGCTGAGGTCAGCTGGGTCTGGTAGCACAACTGCAGCTGCTGCAAACCTCAAAAGCGGCTATTTGCAAAAACATTTTTTCTGATTTTCACATAAATCTTTTTTGGGGGTGGATTAAGCGAAAACTATAAAAAAACCATGTTCTACCATTAATCTAGCATAGCATACAGAATACTAGTGAGAACATTCAAATCCAGTTCTGAGCCACGCCCCCTGCACTGATCACATGACGGTGACGTCTCCCCAGGTCCTTCGGCTTTTCCAAAGTTCCTGTTCATGGAAGCCGCCCCTTATGGATTCCATATGCCGGGATAGTCCGCGGTAGTGGAATCCATAACGGGATGCGGCGATTACCCCAACCCGAACGCTGAACTAATTTTTGAAGTTCGCTCATCTCTATTAAAGGACCATTAATAAATCTGACTTTTTTTTAGCCAAAAGTGACTTTGGACATATATAAAAGTAGAGTAAGATGCAAGTGTAATGATCAATCTGGCCCAAAGTGTTTTAGTTTGTGGCATTTTATGGGTCAGTGTCTAGTGCCTTGGAGCAAAGGTACTTTGGACTATGGATATTTGCCCCTACTGCTACTACACAAAGCCTTCAGTTCACTACTTTAGTACACTTGAAAGGGTTAAGTTGCACTATGACTTATGCCATTGTTTATTTACACTATACTATTTTCTATTGTTGAAGTGCATTTTATATATTTATTGTAATATATCCAGATTATTTGCATTGTTATTGCACTATATCTGCACTGCACCGTGAAAAGAGTTAATGCTTAGTCACCTAATACTGACAGAGTTTAGGACTTTCTACCTATGCACTAAGAAGTTAGAAGTCTTTCACAGGTACTATAAGGGACCATACAAAGTTTTGGAAAACAAAATCAAGACACACTGGCTTTTGATCGTCTGGTTTAGCTTTGTTTATGTCTGATGACTAGTTTATGTCTGGGAAAACTGCTTATTCATTCCCATAGACTTGTATTGAAACAAGTCTATGACAGACTGAATTTGCAGCAGTCTTTCAAAGGGTCTGCTTCTCCACTCCACCCCTCCTACTAAAAGATTCTAGTTCACCTAGGAAAACAGATAGAGCCTCTAGTTGTCTGCAGATAAGGACCAGTGTATAGTAAAATCGACTCTCCTAGCTGGGCCCATTGACCAGAAGGCCACCCAGATGACTGAACCACAGACCGTGGGCTACCAACTCTTTGGCCAGTGTACCAGCCCTGTGAGTGAGAGGGATAGCTAGCTCGGGTCTTTAATCAGCACAGAACCTTCTTCCGCCAGGGAGGAAACTACAGACTCCAGCTAAGTGCCTTACCTGTATTATTTTGCACTTCAGTTCTTGCAGTAAAGAAGTACACTGGTTTACTGCAAACCTTGATTCGCTGGACTTATTTCTTATAGGGGTGCACCACGCCTTACCATCTCCTCCAGAGAGCAGCAACAAATGGTGACACTTCGACAGCGTCCGGGTGACCCAACATATTGTTGGGACCACCTCAAACCTGACCACTGCAAGTGTTTTGTTTTTTTTCTTTAACATGCAGTATGGCCTGGATATGATGGATTTCTGGCAAATTTCCCATGGGTTTTTCAACAGAATGCATAAAACTACACGTCCAAAATAACACTAAATACATAGACCATTACTCAAAATGCTGTTTTAAATTGCACATTTCATGCTTTTTAAAAAGTCAGAAAATAACACAGTGTGAAAAATCCATTTTCTGTGATATGAAAGGGAGAAGAAGGGAGTGAGATCTAGATAACCACAGAATGTAATTCATCCATGTCTGTGGAGGCTGAGGAAATATATCAATTCTTTATTATAATGCTAGGATTAAAGGAAACCTGATATGACCATTTAAATCCTGCCATATAAAATGACCTTCCTTGGTTTTTATATGTACAGTTTTATCACTATGATGGAGAAATAAAATCTGTGCTAGCGCTACATGTAGAAAATCTATCATGTTAGGTCAGTCTTCAGAGATAATTCCATGTATTCATAATACTATTTTACACAGCAGCAGATTATCGGCCCTTCCAATACCACCACAAATGTGTCTTTGCAGAATATGCAGGAATGCTTCTTTGCATGCCTCTGAGTGGCAACTTCTGTGTGGGCTGTAATTGTAGTGCCCTGGAGCAGGATACTTTGAAGTCTGGACATTTGAGCACATTTGCCCCTGTTTCCCCTATGCAAAGTCATCAACTCCTTACTTTATTTCACTGTAAATTGTTAACTTGCATTGACTCATGCTGTTTAATTGCATTTTATATGTTTGTTGTGATATATATCCTGTTCACTTGCAATGTGTTTGCATAGCACCGTGGAAAAGCTTAATAAACACAGTGACTTTTGGGACTTTCTAGCTAATAATGCGTAGCTGGTCATTTTTCAGAGCTACCATAAGTTTTAAAGAACAACATATTTTGGAGAAAAAAAGCCAGAAAAGACCTACCCATGTAGACCACAGAATATACAGACCAAAGCCCAGACTACCCTTGTATACAGACCACTGACTGGGCCCCCCTTATCTATGGACCACGGACTCGGCTCCTACTTTTTACTTACCACATACCAGGCCCCTACTTTTTACTGACCCCAGACAAGGCCTCTTCTTTCTACAGATCAAATCCCTCCTTTATACAGACCCCAAACCAGACCCCTCCTTTCTACACCACAGACCAGGCCCCTACTTTTTACTTACCACAGACTAGGCCCATACTTTTTACTAATCACAGACAAGTCCCCTACTTTCTACTGACCCTAGACTATGCCCCTCCTTTCTACATACCACAGACCAGATCCTGCCTTTCCACAGACATGGCCCCTTATTACTGACCACAGACCAGACCCTTCCTTTTTCCAGTGCCCCTTGTATACAGACCACAGCCCAGATCTCTCTTTTTTACAGTCCCCAGACAGAACCTTTCTGAATATAGATAAAAAATGGACACCCTACTTTCTACAGACCCCTGACCAGACAAACCCTTTTCTTTCTACAGACCCTATATCAGACATTCAGTTACTCACCTCTTCCCATTCCTGCACTCCTTTCCTGGGTACCACAGCACACACTGTCATCCTGATGCTGCACAGCATGCTGAACAGCATCAGGATGTTGTACGTGGTGCTGCCCAGGAGTGAGGGGAACATGCTCAAGAACAGGGAGTGATTAGTGTAATTTAAAATGGCAGGTAGACCTTTATTTTCATCAGCATGCAACCACTGCTATGTGGCATTATAACTTAGTGAAAAATGCAAGCAAAAATGATACAGCTGCACCCTTTGAGTGCCAAGATATAATTGCAACATTTCATCCAAGTGTGTGCATATTTTCTATCCGAGATTTTGGTGCAGCATGCTTTGATTTCCGCTAAATGTGGCTGAGGTATTGAAAACCCGATCTATAGACATATACAGTATTGTAAATTGCCTCATATCATAGGCTCTGTTCAGGCTGGTGTCATGAGATCTATTTTTAAACAAGGGGTTCCAGATTATTTAAAGGGGAGAATAGCTCTGCAGACTGCACTATTCTTGTCAAACTGCCAAAAACATCATTGATAACAGAGCCTCAGTGCTTGTATGTTGATGCTGAACAGTTAAACCACAAATTCATCTCTGCTGCGTCTTCATCATTCAACAAACTGCTAAACATTTTCTAAATGATATAAAAGATTTCAGTAGATGGCATCAGATACTATGGTTATGATAAGAACCATAGATAAAATCAGTATGTCTATGACTACATGATAGTTGCTGTTATTTATTACATAGCCAACCAATTCTTTGAAGGTTTTCCTTTAAGAAACTCCCCTGGTTTGCTCCTAGTAGACAGAGAAAAGTCCTTCCTTTTGAAGGATATGTTGAGGAACTGCCCTCTCTATCTGCTAGGCTCCTGAAGATAGCATCATACAGTGTCTCTCTCCACACTCACACACATACATTATTCCAGTGTGTGCGGTGACGGCTGCCCTACAGTTACAGCAAGTATCTTCAGCGAGAGGCTCACAGCCACAGCTGACTACAGCTCTCTCCTCTGCCATCCTTCATTCCCACAGGCACCTATTAAAGAGCTGCTTCTGGTTTTCTCTCTGCCAGGTGTTCAGGTTTTATTTCTTCGCTGTGTCCTCTGGCATTGGGTGAATCTGGAAATCTCACAGATAGTGGCAACAATAAAGACCTGGACAAGATGGCTCAGGTGTGCACTGGCACCGACGTGGAGCAGCCTTTTGTAAAACCACTGTTTTGTAGGAAGGGAGCTCTCAGACAGAAACTAGTGCACGAGGTCAAGAGTCACAAGTTCACGGCCAGGTTCTTCAAGCAGCCAACCTTTTGCAGCCACTGTACCGATTTCATCTGGTAAGTTATCTATATGGAACTTTTTGGGTTTGCATGTCCTGCAGCATCCATTGTACTGAAATGCAAGACTCTCGTCATCCCTCATCTACTGTTCCCTCTCCCTTCTTTTACTCTTCTCTCACTTCATGCTGTGTTCTGTTTTAGACAGATGAGGCTTGTAATTCATTATATTCGGAGCAGATGTTCAGTTCAGGTGCTTTACTCTCCGAAGGGAAGGCTGTCACTCATGGCTGATAAAAGTCACTCAGCAATGCAACACGTCATACAAACTAATCATATACTTAAGGAGTTTTTTTAGTCTATGTAGCTGCAAGTGACACATACCGTATGACAATTCTGCTTATACAGTGTGGTGCTGTATAGGAATCACGTAATATGGCCATATATGTAGCAGTGAGTCATGTCTGATGGATAGTTATACCAGTAACCATTGTGTCTAGGGTACCGATACCGATCAATCAGTTGAAATACTTTTTTATCATCAGGAAAATGTATTTGCTATTGTTTGAGATCCGGTTGATCGTTATTGTGTAGGGTGAGTCCACACTGCTGATTCTTGGCCAATGTATGGCTGATGGGCAGCCAAAGATTGGTATGGTTTTGCAACGCTCCTGTTTGGCTGCACTGTATTCACGGGTGTTTAAATAGAGTCCGTAGCTAGGTTTGGGGACAGTAATCCACCAGCATGTCCATATGTGCACTGAAGCAAAGTATATTGTCCTCAGCATCATCTGAGCAATATGGCTGAGGCCGCTGGACTCATCTCCTGGACTCCTCTCCAGTAGCAGATGAATTATTTTACTACGTTATTCCGAAATGGCTGGTTATGACTTGGGCATGGTTAGAAAAGCGAAACCCCCAGGTATATAATCATATGTTGTAATTTAGTAGCCTCAAGCCTAGTGACAGGTTGCTTTTAAGATGTTTTACCTGTGAAGACTGCGAGGCCAAAACCAAAAAGATTCACAATGAAACGTGTTGTCATGTTGCCTTGAACCTCAGCCGTTAAGTTTGGTGTCAACCAGGACATGAATTTGGCAACCGGATGAGTTGCGAATCATAATGTACTGGGGAATATTGGTTGCTCTGGACAATACATCATTATAATCCAGGAGATTTGTCGACAATATTATTATGTTGGATTAATACGATGTGTTGTTATGTCTCTGGTTTTACATACTAGGTGTGGAGGCATGATGCTCCTCATGGAGAATCTTATAAGCTGTGTATAGGAATCCCACAGGCAATTCCCTTTCACACTGCAGCATAACCATCACCTTATGATATAAACAAGAACTAAACCTACTGCATGAAGTGCTTAGCAACCATATGCTGCTGATAAAATGGTATTCACAGCGCCCTCAGCTCCCGTCTATAGCTCTGCATTCATGCCAGGAACTACTGGACTTGATTGGGCTCAAACAGGTTGCCATCTGCATTAACATGACAATTAAAACTCCTTTACGGGCTGCCAATTGCTTTTTTACAGTTGTTAAGTGAAGGAAAATCTGAGATGAAATTGGAAATTTTATCAGCCAACGACAAGACCAGCTCAGATCTTGTTGCTGTAATCCCTTTAGCAGAATACCGCTGATTAATTCTTTATATAGAAGCAACGAAGCAGTTTATCAATTGTGGCGGAGCCTAATTTGTCAGATATGTTGGATGAGATGTTCCACACGCAGCTGCTCTGTGATTTATCACTGCGGTTTTACATAGGACTGCAAGTGGTAAATGCAAAGAATCAATAAAGAAAACTCAGTTCTGCTACATCTGTAAACCAAATGTGGGCTACGCACTCCAGGTAGCATCTGTAGCTCTTTAAAGAAACCAAAATCCAAGACAATGGAGAAATGCAATTGATTGTCATTATTGACCGTCTGAATTAAGTTTGACATTTCTTCCTCTGATCCTCCACAAATCCAATGAAGTAGGTTTGCTGCCCATGAAATGTCTGCCTGACATAACTAGGCAGCCTTATAAATCAAGGCATTTTCCATTATTGATTTCTTCAAGGTTGGAACTCCCCACTGGATCTGTAAATGCTCAGGCATATCGCTCAATGGTGTTCCATTGTGGATACACAATACACATCTCTTATAATGCCAGTCAAATGGAGGGTGGCATTTCCGATATAATGAACAGCTTAGAAATATTAATTAAGGCTTGGCTGTGTGCTTGTTATGTGATGCTATGTTTACCTGGGTTGGTTGTAGCTGTGATCAATACTTTTATTAACCTTTAGCTTTTACTCGATGATACAGAGGGGGATCCCCTGTCATGTTGAACATGTGTCTATGTGCAGGCCGCATGTTATACAGCAGGAGAAAATGAGCAGATTGATATACATATAGAAACAATTCAGGATAACCTGCATTGAAATCCTGGAAAAAAACTAAAAGTGGCCCCAATGTTGTAGATGGGTCCAAATTGACAGAAGGTAGGGCAGCAGAAGTAGATGGGGCCAATACAAGTTGTCAGGGTCAGTAATACCATGCTACAACATAGAATACCACCTCACAGAACCAAATGCCACAACACAGCACAAAATACCTCCCCAGAAGCTGTCCCTCTCTGGTGGCCTTTAACAGCTACCACATTCTGTCCTTCTCCTCCTCCAATTGGCTCTAGTATAGATGTGGAACAGGGGGCTTAGGAGGTGAGATGTGGGCCACACCACCAAGCCAACACTACCTTCAGCATGCTGTCTGGACTACCTTTAATATTGACCCCCTATAGTTCCCCCAGTAGTACATATGTACCCGGCCAGCAGCAGTGAGGAGGGCGAGGATAGCCCAATGGGCATCGGCCCACTGGGAAAACTCCCTGTAGGGTCTATGGATAGTCCACCTCTGAATGCTTCTTCTCTTTCTATGCTTAGAAGTCCTACTGAGTGATTGACGGATTTCCCTATATAAGAGATAGTTATCAATCCCTGACAGAACTGCCTGCTGCTACAATTTATTCTGAGTCTTTCCTCATAAAGCTATATATTAAAATAATTTTCTATGTCCTCTATATTGATAACCTATCCTCAGAACCCTATCGATCAGATATCTATGACCTATCCTGAGGATAGGCCATCTATACAGAAAACCCTTTTAATCTCCTTCTGCTCTGTAACATTCCCTACTCATAGGACTGCATGTGACAGGTTCCCTTTAACATCTGCATGTTTGTAGTCTGGCAACATAGCATACCTGATCCAAATGACTGAGCAATCGTCCACTATAATGTTATTACCTCACTCACTTCCTTCACAAGCAGGAGTGATCTTTTGTCTTGTAAAAGTGCTATGAATGTAATGCATTTTGTAGACATGTTTTGTTCATTTTAATTTTTTTCATTCAAATTCAAATTTTTTTTAATTTTTTAAAGCTCTTTAAAGAACACTATGGAAAAGCGCATAAAAAAACACCATAACACCACCACATCCTGCATTTTGACAAAACACCACTGACACAAAAAATGCACCAAAAACTCAATTGTTCATAGTGAGTATATTTGTCATTTGGCTTAAAGAGGGTACCTGGGAGTAAGATATTGACAAACTATCCTCAGGATAGGTCATCGATATTTGATTGTTAGGAGTCCGACCTGGCACCCCCTCCAATCAGCTGTTTAAGGAGACCATGGTCCTCAAATTCATTGGCACCTGGCCTATGTGCCATTTAACCCAGTTCAAGCGAAGGGGTCTAGGTGGCTAAGCCCAGCATAGCTGCTTTACAATGTATGGTGCTGTGCTTGGTATGTTTTGAGGAGGCTGCAGCGCTCACAGGAGTGCCATGGCCTCTTTGAATAGCTGATTGCTTGGGGGGCTAGGTTCAGAGCCCCACCAATCAGATATTGGTATGCTATCTTGAGGATAGGTCACATGCTACACCCAGAAAACCCTTTAAAACAAACATCTGGCAGTAGCTATTTTTTAACATTCCAACACTGAAAAATTGTGGTATTTTCTAAAAAATGAAAAAGACACTATGTGTGAAACCACCATTAAACAATACTTTGCATCTAATGAATTACTCAATATTTTATATACAATAGATTAAAGTAAAATATTGCTTATTCAGATTTACAGCCTGTATTACTGACAACAGCAATATTCCTGTATCCTGACTTCATAGTCTCCCAGCATAAGGCTCTGTTCACATATGTGTTGCTTTTATTTATAGTAAAACTCTGAGGGATCCGCCACACAACTGTCGTGTGATGGATCCTATTGACTTACTTTATAAAGGGGTCTGTTAGGTTCCAACCAGGTATCTGCTGTATTGATGGGAAAATAGCACTGCATGGCACTCAGGACCGTGTAAGAGCAGCTCCTGCCACAATGTAGTTATCTATCTATCTATCTATCTATCCC
>JAKVIS010001467.1:0-33333 GCA_033119425.1 Bufotes viridis
CATTCAAAATAAGGGCCTGAAGACTAGCGAACCCCATAAAACATTGCAGTAATGGCCTACAGGGGAGCAGATAATATAAAGCATTGGAGGTGAGGGCCTGAAGCCTACTGAACCACATAAAATAATATGCTGTGATAGGCTAAAGTTGAGCAGACCTCATGAAGCATTGAATCAGAGGTCATTAAGCCTAGGGAACCCCATAAAACATTGTAGTAATAGCCTATAGGTGAACAAACGGTATAAAGCATTGGGGTGATGGCCTGAAGCCTAGATAACCCCATAAAACATTGCAGTGATGGGCTACAGGTGAGCAGACGGTATAAAGCATTGGAGTTGTGTGCCTGAAGCCTAGAGAAACCCATAAAACATTGCAGTAATGGCCTACAGGTGAGCGTACAGTATAAAGCATTCGAGGTGAGGGCCTGAAGCCTTGCGAACCCGATAAATCATTGCAGTGATGGCCTACATTTGAGCAGACGGTATAAAGCATTGGAGGTGAGGACCTGAAGCCTAGAGAACCCATTAAAACATGGCAGTGATGGGCTACAGGTGAGCAGACGGTATACAGCGCTGGAGGTGAAGACCTGAAGCCTAGAGAACCCCATAAAACATTGCAGTGATAGGCTACAGATGAGCGGACGGTATAAAGCATTGTAGGTGAGGGCCTGAAGCCTACTGAACCTCATAAAATATTGCTGTGATGGGCTAAAGGTGATCAGACCTTATAAAGCATTGCAGTTGAGGTCCTGAAGCCTAGCGAACCCCATAAAACATTGAAGTAATAGCCTACAGGTGAACAGAAGGTATAAAGCATTGGGGTGAGGGCCTGAAGCCTAGATAACCCCATAAAATATTGCAGTGATAGCCTACAGGTGAGCAGACGGTATAAAGCATTGGGGTGAACGCCTGAAGCCTAGTGAACCACATGAATTATTACAGTGATGGCCTAAATGTTAGCAGACCTTATAAAGCATTGGAGATGAGGGCCTGAGGCCTAGTGAACCCCATAAAACATTGCAGTAATGGCCTACAGGTGAGCAGATGGTATAAAGCATCCGAGGTGAGGGCCTAATGCCTAGGGAACCACATAAAACATTGCAATAATGGCCTACAGGTGAGAAGACGGTAAAAAGCATTGGAGGTAAGGGCCTGAAGCCTTGTGAACCCCATAAAATTTTGCAGTGATAGGCTAAAGGTGAGCAGACCTTATAAAGCATTGGAGATGAGGACCTGAAGCCTATCAAACCCTATAAAACATTGCAGTAATGGCCTACAGGTGAGCAGACTATATAAAGCATTGGAGGTGAGGGCCTGAAGCCTAGTGAACCCCATAAATCATTGCAGTGATGGTCTACAGGTGAGCAGACCCTATAAAGCACTGGAGGTGAGGATCTAAAGCCTGGAGAACCCCATAAAACATTGCAATAATTGCCTACAGGTGAGCAGACGATATAAAGCACTGGAGGTGAGGGCCTAGAGAACACCATAAAACATTGCAGTGATGGGCTACAGGTGAGCGGACCTTATAAGGCATTGGAGATGAGGGCCTGAAGCCTAGAGAACCCCATAAAACATGGCATTGATGGGCAACAGATGACCAGACGGTATAAAGCATAGGAGTTGAGGGCCTGAAGCCTAGCGAACCCAGTAAATTATTGTAGTGATGGCCTACAGGTAAGCAGACAGTATAAAGCATTGGAGGTGAGGGCCTGAAGCCTAGAGAACCAGATAATCATTGCAGTGATGGCCCACGGGTGAGCAGACGGTATACAGCACTGGAGGTGAGGGCCTGAAGCCTAGAGAGCCCTATAAAACATTGCAATAATGGCCTACAGGTGAGCAGACGATATAAAGCATTGGAGGTGAGGTCTTTAAGCCTAGAGAACCCCATACAATATTGCAGTAATGGCCTACTGGTGAGCGGACGGTATAAAGCATTCAAAATAAGGGCCTGAAGACTAGTGAACCCCATAACATATTGCAGTGATGGGCAACAGGTGAGCAGACCTTATAAAGCATTGAAAGTGAGGGCCTGAAGACTAGCGAACCCCATAAAACATTGCAGTAATGGCCTACAGGGGAGCAGATGATATAAAGCATTGGAGGTGAGGGCCTGAAGCCTACTGAACCACATAAAATATTGCTGTGATGGGCTACAGGTGAGCAGACGGTATAAAGCATTGGAGGTGAGGGCCTGAAGCCTAGAGAAACCCATAAAACATTGCAGTAATGGCCTATAGGTGAACAGACGGTATAAAGCATTGGGGTGATGGCCTGAAGCCGAGATAACCCCATAAAACATTGCAGTGATGGGCTACAGGTGAGCAGACGGTATAAAGCATTGGAGGTGAGGGCCTGAAGCCTAGAGAAACCCATAAAACATTGCAGTAATGGCCTACAGGTGAGCGGACGGTATAAAGCATTCGAGGTAAGGGTCTGAAGCCTATTGAACCCCATAAAATATTACAGTAATGGCCTACAGGTAAGCCGACCTTAAAAGCATTGGAGGAGAGGGCCTGAAGCCTAAAGAACCACATACAACATTGCAGTAATGGGCTGCAGGTGATCAGATGGTATAAAGCATTGGAGGTGAGGGCCTGAAGCCTAGCGAACCCCATAAATCATTGCAGTAATAGCCTGCAGCTGATCAGACGGTATAAAGCATTGGAGGTGAGGGCCTGAAGCCTGGAAAACCCCATGAATCATTGCAGTGATGGCCTACAGCTGATCAGACGGTATAAAGCATAGGGGTGAGGGCCTGAAGCCTAGAGAAACCCATAAAACATTGCAGTGATGGCCTACAGGTGAGCAGACCGTTTAAAGCATGGGAGGTGAGGGCCTGAAGCCTAGAGAACCCCATAAAACATTGCAGTGATGGGCTATAGGTGAACAGACTGTATAAAACATTAGAGGTGAGGGCCTGAAGCCTAGCGAACCCCATAAAACACTGCAGTAATGGCCTACAGGTGAGCAATCGGTATACAGCATTGGCGGTTGGCCTAGAGAACACCATAAAACATTGCAGTAAATGCCTAAAAGTGTGCAGACAGTATAAAGCATTAAAGGTCAAGGCCTGAAGCCTAGCGAACCCCATAAATCATTACAGTGATGGCCTACAGGTGAGCGGACGGTATAAAGCATTGGATGTAAGGGCCTGAAGCCTTAAAAAACCCCATAAAACATTACAGTGATGGCATAAAGGTGAGCAGACCGTATAGGCCATTAGAGGTGAGGGTCTGAAGCCTAGCGAACCCCATAAAAAATTGCAGTAATGGCCTACAGGTGAGCAGACAGTATAAAGCATTGGAGGTGAGGTTCTGAAGCCTAGAAAACCCCATAAAACATTGCAGTGATGGCCTACAGGTGAGCAGACGGTATAAAGCATTGGAGTTGAGGGGCTTAAGCCTATTAACCACCTGCCGACCGCCTAAGGGCTGCGTCCAGGCGGCAGGTCTGTTCCTGTAGCATCCCCAAGTCAGAGCAATGTGTGGGACTAACCTGGGGAATGCCAGTGATGGAGAGGCCGGCACGCTGTTCCTCTGGGGCACTCTCTGGGTTCTTGAGGGACACAGCCAGGTGTAATGTGAGGTGCCCTTGGTGTTGTAGATTAACGTGCCTATGGCTGAGTCCCTGATGTTTCGTGACGCCAGTGCCAGTAAACGGTGGCACACCGTATTTATAGTAGGAATAATAGAGGTGCAGAATTGTATCTTGAAACAGAATTCCAACTTTACTGAAACAGTGGTAATACAGAAGGCACTCTCTTAAAACAGTTCTTGTTACAGACAATAGGCTTTGGTACAGTCTCAGTTACAGCAGGCTTATATCCAGCAAGGTAAACAGAGGGTTAAATAACAGGACTTTTGAATTGCAGGTGAACCTTACTTTCTTCCTGGCTTGTCCTGACTGGCAATTATTCTTCAAGGCCCCAATGCCCTACTTCTGGCTTATATCCTTGAATCTCCAGTTTACAGTGTAACTCCTCTGACATTACAGTACCTCTTGCTCTAGGGATTGCCTCAGCTTGACTCTTGCTTCTGCAGATATGGACGTAGGAGGGGAACCTTCTCCTTGGATCTGGAACCCGGTTACAGGGACTGCAATGCCCTCTCCTAGTCTGCAGGCTCCAGGCCTGCTCTGCTTTCACAGGCCCATGGCCTGTGCTTAACTCAGACACAGCCTAAATCTACTCTCCCCTTCCCTGACTGGGCCTTATATAGACTAGGGCTCCCTAGCTCCCTCTAGTGACTAGAGCTGGAATGAAATCCCTAGCAGGCCTGCACATGGCAATAACACAGTAACAGGGAAGTACATAGCATTACATTACATTGCACTTTATGAACAGGACCCACACCAGCCTTCCCATAGATGAGAGGAACGACAGCACTCAAGTGACCCTTCTGTAGTGACGGGCATTACAACTCCCGTACACTACATTCCTTCTTGACGCGGAGTCACGTCATCTCGCGAGAGGCGAGATTTGCTGTGAACGCACGCACGCGCGTGCGCTCACGCGCGCGTTCACAGCAAATTAAAGATCGCAAGTTATACTGCAGCCTGCCTGATGAGCGGCTGTAGATAGCATCAAACATGTATATCAGACGCTGTTTTGTTAACAGCGTCTGATATACCTGATACCTGGTCCTCTGGTCCCATTTGCTGGGATCGACCACTAGAGGACCAGGTAGCTATGTAAAGTAGCACCAAGCACCACACTACACCACCCCCCGTCACTTATTAACCCCTTATTAACCCCTGATCACCCCATATAGACTCCCTGATCACCCCTCTGTCACTGATCATACCCCTGTAAGGCTCCATTCACATGTCCAAATGTGTATTGCGAATCCACGGATCCGTGGATCCCCAAAAAACGAACACCGGCAATGTGCTTTCCGCATTTTGCAGATCCGCACATTGCCAGAACTATATAGAAAATGCCTTTTCTTGTCTGCAATTGCGTACAAGAATAGGACATGTTCTATATTTTTGCGGAACGGAAGTGCAGACCCGGAAGCGCGGATCTGTAATTCCGGATCCGAGCGGGACAAAGCCTGTCCCCATAGAAATGAATGGGTCTGCAATTCCGTTCCGCAAACAGAATTTCGGACGTGTGAATGGGGCATAAGGGTCCCTTATCACCGCCAGTTAGTTAGCTACTTGTTAGGTAGCTAGCGCCCAGCCCACCGCACCGCAGTCACTGATTGTGGCAGAGATTTTTTCATCCACATTGATCGATGCGAATGAAAACATCTGTGCCGTTAATTTTTATTTTATTTTTTCATCCCAGAGGCTGAACGGAAAAAAAAAATCTCATTACCCGTATGCTCAATATACGGAGAATCGCAGAAACTCCTAATGCTGGCCATACGGGTAATGATTGCGGAGACCCTCAAATGCCAGGACAGTATAAATACCCCACATGTGACCCCATTTTAGAAAGAAGACACCCCAAGGTATTCTGTGAGGGGTATGGTGAGTTCATGCAAAATTTTATTTTTTGTCACAAGTTAGTGGAATATGAGACTTTGTAAAAAAAAAAAAAAAAAAATATTAATTTCCGCTAACTTGTGCCAAATTATTATTTTTTTTTCTGTGAACTCGCCATACCCCTCACGGAATACCTTGGGGTGTCTTCTTTCCACAATGGGGTCACTTGTGGGGTATTTATACTGCCCTGGCATTTTAGGGGTCCTAAAGCGTGAGAATCCAAATGCGTAAAAATGCCCTGTGAAATCCTAAAGGTACTCATGGGAATTAGGGCCCCTTTGCGCATCTTGGCTGCAAAAAAGTGTCACACATGTGGTATTGCCGTACTCAGGAGAAGTCGGGCAATGAGTTTTGGGGTGTATTTTTATATATACCCATACTTTGTGTGAGAAATATTGCTGTAAACGACAACTTTTAAAAAAAATTTTATACAAAGTTGTCAATTTACAGAGATATTTCTCTCACCCAACATGGGTATATGTAAAAATACACCCCAAATCACATTGCCCTACTTCTCCTGAGTATGGCGATACCACATGAGTGACACTTTTTTGCAGCCTGGGTGCGCAAAGGGGCCCAAATTCCAACAAGTACCTTTAGGTTTTACATGGTGGCTCACAATTTAGCCCCACCCAAAATGCCAGAACAGTAAACACACCCCACAAATGACCCAAAATTGGGAAAGTAGACACCCCAAGGTATTCACTGAGGGGCATAGTGAGTCTGTGGGAGATTTTTTTTATTTTTTTTTGCCAGAAGTTAACAGAAATGGAAACTTTATTATTATTTTTTTTCCTCAGAAAGTGTAATTTTCCGCTAACTTGTGAAAAAAAATTAAATGATACATGAACTCACCATGCCCCTCAGCGAATACTTTGGGGTGTCTTCTTTCTAAAATGGTGTCATTTGGGGGGTATTTATACTTTCCTGACATTCTAGCACCTGAAGAAACATGACAGGTGCTCAGAAAGTCAGAGCTGCTTCAAAATGACGAAATTCACTTTTTTGCACCATAGTTTGTAAACGCTATAACTTTTACCCAAACCAATAAATATACACTTATTGGATTTTTTTTTTTATCAAAGACATGTAGAACAATAAATTTATACAAAAATTTATATAGAAATGTAGTTTTTTTTTTTTAATTTTACAACAGAAAGTGAAAAATGTCATTTTTTTGCAAAAATGTCGTTAAATTTTTATTAATAGCAAAAAATGTAAACATGTCAGCAACAATGAAATACCACCAAATGAAAGCTCTATTAGTGAGAAGAAAAGGAGGTAAAATTCATTTGGGTGGTAAGTTGCATGATGGAGCAATAAACGGTGAAAGTAGTGTAGTACAGAATTGTAAAAAGTGGCCTGGTCATTAAGGGGGTTTAAGCTAGGGGGTAATGTGGTTAAACACCGTAAAATATTGCAGTGATGGGCTACAGTTGAGCAGACTATATAAAGCATTGGAGGTGAGGGCCTGAAGCCTAGAAAACCCCATAAAACATTGCAGTAATGGCCCACAGGTGAGAAGATGTAAAGTATTGGAGGTGAGAGCCTGAAGCTTAGAGAAATACATAAATCATTGCATTGATGGCCTATAGGTGAACAGACAGTATAAAACATTAGAGGTGAGGGCCTGATGTCTATCGAACCCCATAAAACAATGCAGTGATGGGCTATAGGTGAGCAGACGGTATAAAGCATTGAAAGTGAGGTTCTGAAGCCTATTAAACACCATAAAATATTGCAGTGATGGGCTACAGGTGAACAGACCATATAAAGCATTGGAGGCGAGGGCCTGAAGCCTAGAGGACACCACCGTGTTCTGAAATACCAGCAGTCCTCTTGTAATTAATACCGCAAAAAGGCATTTTATCGTCCAGTGTTGTAATTTTGGTGAAAAAAAGGCCAATTTAATCAATCTGGTGTTAGTTACACCAGAAACAGTAGGCCTCACGTTTTTACTCCTGTAAAAAGCAATTAATACCGGAAAAAGGCATTTCATTGTCCAGTGTTGTAATTTTGGTGAAAAAAAGGCCAATTTAATCAATCTGGTGTTAGTTAGACCAGAAACAGTAGGCCGCACGTTTTTACTCCTGTAAAAAGGAATTATATCTCCCCGTGTGGGAATCTATGTACCAAAACTAGCATATTAAAAATTCTGGTGTCCAATTTGCAGCAGTGTTCTTGTAATTAATACCTGAAAAAGGCATTAAATTGTCCAGTGTTGTAATTTTGGTGAAAAAAAGGCCAATTTAATCAATCTGGTGTTAGTTACACCAGAAACAGTAGGCCTCACGTTTTTACTCCTGTAAAAAGGAATTATATCTCCCGTGTAGGGAATCTATGTACCAAAACTAGCATTTTAAAAATTCTGGTGTCCAATTTGCAGCAGTTTTCTTGTAATTAATACTGGAAAAGGAATTATATCTTACAGTGTGGGAATTTTGGGGCTAAAAATAATATATTTTATTGTGGTGCGAGTTGAATCGCAACAATGAGGAAACATTCTATTAAGGGACGAGGACGCGGTCGTGGTGGTGTCCGTGGAGCCTCTGTTGCTGGCAGAGGACGTGGCCGTTCGGCCTCAGGCTCACAAAGTAGTGAACCAACTCCCTCAAGTAGCCGGCAGAATTTACAGCGATATTTGGTGGGGCCCAATGCCGTTATGAGGATGGTAAGGCCTGAGCAGGTACAGGCATTAGTCGATTGGGTGGCCGACAGTGCTTCCAGCACGTTCACCACATTGTCTTCCGCCCAGTCTTCTGCGGAAAGCGCACAGGTGGCACCTGAAAACCAAGCCCATCAGTCTGTCACATCACCCCCATGCATATCAGGGAAACTGTCTGAGCCTCAAGTTATGCAGCAGTCTCCTATTCTGTTTGAAGACCCCGCTCCCACGGTTTTCCAGGGGAGTCCACCTAGCCCTTCCCCAGCGGTGGAAGACATTCCATGCACTGACGCACAACCACTTATGTATCCAGATGATGAGGACATGGGAATACCACCACAGCAGAGTGACCGAGTCTCTGATGATGACGAAACACTGGTGCCCACTGCCGCATCTTATTGCAGTGTGCAGACTGAACAGGAGGAGGTCAGGGAGGAAGACTGGGTGGAAGACGATGCAGAGGACGATGAGGTCTTAGACCCCACATGGACTGAAGGTCGTGCCGCTGACTTAAATAGTTCAGAGGAAGAGGCAGTGGTGAGACCGAGACAACAGCGAAGCCAAAGAGGGAGCAGGGGGCAAAAGCAGAACAGCCGCCGTCCTGAAAGTTCGCCTGCTATTGGCCAGCGCCAACAGGGACCCAGCACCCCAAAGGCATCTTCAAGGAGTTCCCTGGCATGGCACTTCTTCAAACAATGTGCTGACGACAAGACCAGAGTGGTTTGCACGCTGTGCCATCAGACCCTGAGGCGAGGCATTAACGTTCTTAACCTGAGCACCACCTGCATGATCAGGCATCTACATGCAAAGCATGAACTGCAGTGGAGTACACACCTTAAAAACAAGGAAACCGCTCAGGCTCCCCCTGCTCCCTCTACCGCTGCTGCCTCGGCTTCCGCCTCAAGAGGAATGTTGCCACCGGCCGAGCAGCAAACAGAGGATGTGCCACCGACACCACCACCACCACCGTCACGTCACCTAGCGTCTCCACTATTTCACACAGCAGCGTTCAGCTCTCCATCTCTCAAACCTTTGAGAGGAAGCGCAAATTCCCACCTAGTCACCCTCGAGCCCTTGGCCTGAATGCCAGCATTTCTAAACTACTGGCCTTTGAAATACTGTCATTCCGGCTGGTGGACACAGACAGCTTCAAACAGCTGATGGCCATGGCTGTCCCCCAGTATGTGGTTCCCAGCCGCCACTACTTCTCCAAGACAGCCGTGCCTTCACTGCACTTGCAAGTGTCCGATAAAATCAAGTGTGCACTGCGCAACGCCATTTGTGGCATGGTCCACCTAACCACAGATACGTGGACCAGTAAGCACGGCCAGGGACGCTATATCTCCCTAACTGCACACTGGGTAAATGTAGTGGCGGCTGGGCCCCAGGCGGAGAGTTCCTTGGCGCACGTCCTTCCGCCGCCAAGGATCACAGGGCATCATTCTGTGCCTCCTGTAGCCTCCTTCTCCTACTCGGCTTCCTCCTCCTCTGCTTCCACCAGCTCATCCAGTCAGCCACACACCTTCACCACCAACTTCAGCACAGCCCTGGGTAAACGTCAGCAGGCCATTCTGAAACTCATATGTTTGGGGGACAGGCCCCACACCGCGCAGGAGTTGTGGCGGGGTATTGAACACCAGACCGACCAGTGGTTGCTGCCGGTGGGCCTCAAGCCCGGCCTGGTGGTGTGCGATAATGGGCGAAATCTCGTCGCAGCTCTGGGACTAGCCGGTTTGACGCACATCCCTTGCCTGGCGCATGTGCTGAATTTGGTGGTGCAAAAGTTCATTAACAACTACCCAGACATGTCAGAGCTGCTGCATAAAGTGCGGGCCGTCTGTGCGCGCTTCCAGCGTTCACATCCTGCAGCTGCTCGTCTGTCTGCGCTACAGCGGAACTTCGGCCTTCCCGCTCACCGCCTAATATGCGACGTGCCCACCCGGTGGAACTCCACCTTGCACATGCTGGAGAGACTGTGCGAGCAGCAGCAGGCCATAGTGGAGTTTCAGCTGCAGCACGCACGGGTCAGTCGCACTGCGGAACAGCACCACTTCACCACCAATGATTGGGCCTCCATGCGAGACCTGTGTGCCCTGTTGCGCTGTTACCACAATACCAATTGTCTCCTAGAGATGTCTCCTAGAGAAAACGCTTAGGGCGATGATGGAAGAGGAGGTGGGCCAGGGCAGGGAGGAGGAGGAGGAGGATGACGGGTCGTTTTTAGCACTTTCAGGCCAGTCTGTTAGAAGTGGCTCAGAGGGAGGTTTTTTGCAACACCAGAGGGCAGGTACAAATGTGGCCAGCCAGGGACCATTACTGGAGGACGAGGAGGATGATGAGGAGGTGGAGGAGGATGAGGATGAAGCAGGTTCACAGCGGGGTGGCACCCAGCACAGCGCAGGCACATCCCTGGTGCGTGGCTGGGGGGATACAGAGGATGATGACGATACGCCTCCCACAGAGGACAGCTTGTCCTTACCTCTGGGGAGCCTGGCACACATGAGCGATTACATGCTGCAGTGCCTGCGCAATGACAGCAGAGTTGCCCACATTTTAAGGTGTGCTGACTACTGGGTGGCCATCCTGCTGGATCCACGGTACAAAGACAATGTGCCCACTTTACTTCCTGCACTAGAGCGTGATAGGAAGATGCGCGAGTACAAGCGCACGCTGGTAGATGCGCTCCTGAGAGCATTCCCAACTGTCACAGGGGAACAGGTGGAAGGCCAAGGCCAAGGCAGAGGAGGAGCTAGAGGTCGCCCACGCAGCAGTGTCACGGCCAGCTCCTCTGAGGGCAGGGTTAGCATGGCAGAAATGTGGAAAAGTTTTGTCTCCACGCCACAACTAACTGCCCCACCACCTGATACGGAACGTGTTAGCAGGAGGCAACATTTCACTAACATGGTTGAACAGTACGTCTGCACACAACTCCACGTACTGACGGATGGTTCGGCCCCATTCAATTTCTGGGTTTCCAAATTGTCCACGTGGCCAGAATTAGCATGTTATGCCTTGGAGGTGCTGTCCTGCCTGGCGGCCAGCGTTTTATCTGAACGTGTATTCAGCACGGCAGGGGGCGTCATTACTGACAAACGCAGCCGCCTGTCCGCAGCCAACGTGGACAAGCTGACGTTTATAAAAATGAACCAGGCATGGATCCCACAAGACCTGACCCTCCCTTTTGCAGAGTAGTCCTTAATAACTGCCTTAAACCATGTTGTCTTGTACTCCTGGCCACTTCTTCATTGAAAAATCAATTTTTGAAATTAAGAAGGATCTTGGGGTGCAACCCAGAGTTGAATGAACCTTCCCTCTGTCTGGGTGCCGGGGCCAAAGTACATGAAAGTGTCCTTCTCCTGTGCTGGGTGATATGATTGTTATACTTGTGCTGTCTGACATGTCTCCTTTGTGTGGGTGCAGGGGGCCAAAGTCACTGAAAGCGGCCTTCTCCTGTGGTGGGTGATAGAAATGCCTGATTCTCTGCTGTGGGACCTCTCTCCTCTTTCTGGGTGCAGGGGTCAAAGAAACAAAAGGTGGCCTACTCCTGTGGTGGTTGACATGATGCCTGATTCTCTGCTGTGAGACCTCTCTCCTCCGTGTGGCTGCAGGGGTCAAGGTCTCTAAAAGTGCCCTTCTCCTGTGGTGGTTGATGTAAAACTGATGCTTGTGCTGTCTGACCTGTCTCCTCTGTGTCGGTGCTAAGGCCTAAGTCACTGAAAGCGGCCTTCTCCTGTGCTGGCTGATATAAATGCCTGAATCTCTGCTGTGGGACCTCTCTCCTCCGTGTGGCTGCAGGGTCAAGGTCTCTAAAGTGCCCTTCTCCTGTGGTGGTTGATGTAAAACTGATGCTTGTGCTATCTGACCTGTCTCCTCTGTGTCGGTGCTAAGGCCTAAGTCACTGAATGCGGCCTTCTCCTGTGCTGGCTGATATAAATGCCTGAATCTCTGCTGTGGGACCTCTCTCCTCCGTGTGGCTGCAGGGGTCAAAGTCTCTAAAAGTGCCCTTCTCCTGTGGTGGTTGATGTAAAACTGATGCTTGTGCTATCTGACCTGTCTCCTCTGTGTCGGTGCTATGGCCTAAGTAACTAAATGGTGGCCTTCTCCTGAGATGGTTGATATGATGCCTGGTTATGTGCTGTGGGACCTCTCTCCTCTTTCTGTGTGCAGGGGTCAAATTAACTAAAGGTGGCCTACTCCTGTGGTGGGTGATCTGTAAAACTGATGCTTGCGCTATCTGACTTGTCTCCTCTGTCTCGTTGCTAAGGCCTAACTCACTGAAAGTGGCCTCGTCATGTGCTGGGTGATATAAATGTTATACTTGTGCCATCTGACATGTTTGCCGGGGTCCCATTAAATGGTGGCCTACTCATGTGGTGGGTGATCTAAATGCCTGATTCTCTGCTGTGAAAACCTCTCTCCTCCGTCTGGGTGCAGGGGTCAAAGTCTCTAAAAGTGGCCTTCTCTTGTGCTGGGTGATGTAAAACTGATGCTTGTACCATCTGACATGGGTGCAGGGGTCAAATTAACTAAATGGTGGCCTACTCCTGTGGTGGGTGATATGAGGCCTTAATATGTGCTGTGAAAACCTCTCTCCTCCGTCTGGGTGCAGGGTCCAAAGTCTCTAAAAGTGGCCTTCTCTTGTGCTGGGTGATGTAAAACTGATGCTTGTGCCATCTGACATGGTTGCCGGGGTCCCATTAAATGGTGGCCTACTCCTGTGGTGGGTGATCTAAATGCCTGATTCTCTGCTGTGAAAACCTCTCTCCTCCGTCTGGGTGCAGGGTCAAAGTCTCTAAAAGTGGCCTTCTCTTGTGCTGGGTGATGTAAAGCTGATGCTTGTACCATCTGACATGGGTGCAGGGGTCCAAATTAACTAAATGGTGGCCTCTCCTGTGGTGGGTGATATGAGGCCTTAATATGTGCTGTGAAAACCTCTCTCCTCCGTCTGGGTGCAGGGTCAAAGTCTCTAAAAGTGGCCTTCTCTTGTGCTGGGTGATGTAAAACTGATGCTTGTACCATCTGACATGGTTGCCGGGGTCCCATTAAATGGTGGCCTACTCCTGTGGTGGGTGATCTAAATGCCTGATTCTCTGCTATGAAACCTCTCTCCTCCGTCTGGGTGCAGGGTCAAAGTCTCTAAAAGTCGCCTTCTCTTGTGCTGGGTGATGTAAAACTGATGCTTGTACCATCTGACATGGGTGCAGGGGTCAAATTAACTAAATGGTGGCCTACTCCTGTGGTGGGTGATATGAGGCCTTAATATGTGCTGTGAAAACCTCTCTCCTCCGTCTGGGTGCAGGGTCAAAGTCTCTAAAAGTGGCCTTCTCTTGTGCTGGGTGATGTAAAACTGATGCTTGTACCATCTGACATGGTTGCCGGGGTCCCATTAAATGATGGCCTACTCCTGTGGTGGGTGATCTAAATGCCTGATTCTCTGCTGTGAAACCTCTCTCCTCCGTCTGGGTGCAGGGGTCAAAGTCTCTAAAAGTGGCCTTCTCTTGTGCTGGGTGATGTAAAACTGATGCTTGTACCATCTGACATGGGTGCAGGGGTCAAATTAACTAAATGGTGGCCTACTCCTGTGGTGGGTGATATGAGGCCTTAATATGTGCTGTGAAAACCTCTCTCCTCCGTCTGGGTGCAGGGGTCAAAGTCTCTAAAAGTGGCCTTCTCTTGTGCTGGGTGATGTAAAACTGATGCTTGTACCATCTGACATGGTTGCCGGGGTCCCATTAAATGGTGGCCTACTCCTGTGGTGGGTGATCTAAATGCCTGATTCTCTGCTATGAAACCTCTCTCCTCCGTCTGGGTACAGGGGTCAAAGTCTCTAAAAGACGCCTTCTCTTGTGCTGGGTGATGTAAAACTGATGCTTGTACCATCTGACATGGGTGCAGGGGTCAAATTAACTAAATGGTGGCCTACTCCTGTGGTGGGTGATATGATGCCTTAATATGTGCTGTGGGGCCTCTCTCCTCTTTCTGGGTGCAGGGGTCAAAGTAACTAAAAGTGGCCTTCTCCTGTGCTTGATGGTATAAATGTAATGCTTGTGCTATCTGACATGTCTCCTCTGTCTGGGTGCTAAGGCCTAAGTCACTGAAAGTGGCCTTCTCCTGTGGTGGTTGATATGATGCCAGATTCTCTGCTGTGGGACCTCTCTCCTTTGTCTGGATGCTGGGGTCGAAATAATAGTAAGCGACCTTCTCCATTGGTGGATGATTTGAAGCCTGATTCTGTGCTATGGGACCTAACTCCAATTAATATTGGTTAATTTTTATTTATTTTATGTTAAGTCATTATTTCCCTATCTACATTTGTTTGCAGGGTATTTACCTACATTTTGCTGCCTTTTGCAGCCCTCTAGCCCTTTCCGGGAGTCTTTTACAGCCTTTTTAGTGCCCAAAAGTTCGGGTCCCCATTGACTTTTATGGGGTTCGGGTTCGGGATGAAGTTCGGGTTGAGTTCGGATCACGAACCCGGACATTTTCCGGAAGTTCGGCCGAACCTCTCGAACCCGAACATCCAGGTGTTCGCTCAACTCTAGTTATTACTCTAGTTGCCCTCCTCTGAACCCTCTCCAGCTCTGCTATGTCCGCCTTGTTCACAGGAGCCCAGAACTGTACACAGTACTCCATGTGTGGTCTGACTAGCAATTTGTAAAGTTGCAGGACTATGTTATCATCACGGGCATCTATGCCCCTTTTGATGCAACCCATTATCTTATTGGCCTTGGCGGCAGCTGCCTGACACTGGTTTTTGCAGCTTAGTTTGCAGTTTATTAAAATTCCTAGATACTATTTCATGTCAGTGTTACCGAGTGTTTTACCATTTAGTATGTACGGGTGACTTGCATTATTCCTTCCCATGTGCATAACTTTACATTTGTCAGTGTTAAACCTCATCTGCCACTTATCTGCCCAAGGCTCCAATCAATCCAGATCCCTCTGTAGCAGTATATTGTCCTCTTCAGTGTTAATTACTTTGCACAGTTTAGTGTCATCTGCAAAAATTGATATTTTACTATGCAAGCCTTCTACAAGATCAAAGTACAACGCTGGACGGCGAATATATTTTTATTTTTCCCCTAATACACTGCAAACATGGCTTCAGAATACATCACTGCACCGCAGAACGTCAGTTAGGCCCAAATATTTTTCTACTTTTACACAACAGACTTTTCAACAGATAAGTACAACGCTGGACGGCGAATATATTTTTATTTTGCAATTAATACACAGCAAACTGGGCTTCACAATATATCGCTGAACAGCAGAACAACAATTAGGTCCAATTTTTTTTCTACTTTTACACAACAGGCTTTTCAACAGAGAAGTACAACGCTGGACAGCGAATATATTTTTATTTTGCCACTAATACACTGCAAACGGGGCTTCAGAATATATCACTGCACTGCAGAACGTCAGTTAGGCCCACATTTTTTTCTACTTTTACTTACACAACAGGCTTTTCAACAGATAAGTGAACTGCTGGACGGCGAATATATTTTTATTTCACCACTAATACATGGTATACAGGGCTTCAGAATATATCACTGCACCGCTAAGTGGCAAAGATATTTTTTTCTTTTTCCACTTATACATGGGAAAAAACGGCTTTAGAACAGATATCCGCACCGCTGAGCAGCAAATATTTTTTTTCCCACGAATACACATAAAAAAGGTCTTTAAAAAAGGTAACTGCACCGTTGATCGGAAAATATATTTTACTTTTGCCGCTAATATACGACAAAAAGGGCTGTCATTTTCGCCCTTCAACATACAACGGCTAATAAGCCCTTTTTTCCTACTAATAAAATCCCAAAAATGCTTTAGAACATATAACTGCACCGCACAAGGGCAAATAAAATATAAAAATATTTCCTTGTAATAAACCCTGTTAATGCCTGTATCAAACAGCACTTGCACCCTAATAAGACAGGTTTGCTGGACATACAGAGATTAATGGCAATTTGGGTCCCCAGTCAGTGCAGCAAGGTGTAATCGGATTGTTCCTATTACCCAGGCTGCAACCTCCCCAACTTAACCCTGTACAACACAAATGCTGGTGGAATGATTCCTCCCAATCCTTTCCCTACACCTTGAGTAATCTTTCTCTGCACTTGTAAATCGTTTTTTTCCGCCAAAATCAAGTCTTTCCTATCACTGTCCCTAGCGCCTGCAGACACGTCTTTCCCTGCACTAAGCACGCTGGTGAATGGCAGAATCTAAGATGGCTGCGTTATTTATAGGGCTGTGACATCACAGGCCTGGCTGGCTGCTGATTGGTTTTATGTATGTCAATATGGGTGATCCTGCCTTCCCAGAGTTCTTTGCCCTATGTCCTCACACGTGTAGCAGCCATTTTAGGAAAAAATGTGATTCATAACTACGAAGCGCGAGGAAATTTGCATTTGGTAAGAATCAAATTTTTTCTGAAATTCGGATCGAATTCCACTTTGTCAGCTTTGATTCGCTTATTTCTAATCACTATCTCCACCTATTGGGGCACCTACTTTTTTCCTAACAATAGCCAACAAAACCACATGTGCTATGGAAAATACTCAAAATTGTCTCCCTGATGATGAGTTGTGTGAGAACAGTCCATGAAGAGGTGGTACAGGGAAAGGAGGATGACCCAAAGCATAGCTGTGGTGGTGGTGCTAGAAGTGGCACTTATAGCCATAGTGTTGACGGTAGGGGCATTGGTAGTGAAAGTGGCACTCAGGGCAAATACAGGAGCCCAAGATGACCTATCACAGTCTGGTGAAAGTTGTATGGAGGGTTAGAATCATAATGGCAATGTGTTGGACAGGACCTGGGAGCCAGATTAGCATGCTACAGATGAGGAAACATCAGAGGAGGGTGGTGTTAGGGGCAGTAATAATCAGCAGACACTACGTACAGCTATAATATCCCAAGATTACAAAAAACTGAGACATCACCATAACAACTAGGCCAAAATTAACATGGTCACATTTGTATTGGTCTGGTTTGCACAATAGGCATTTATACGCTTCATTCATGTCCTCCTCCATGGATGTCATCTTGTTCCCAACAGAAGCAGGGCAGAGTGTTGCTTTAACTCGCCCTTCCCTTATCATATGTGTAAAGTAAAGCGAGTCAGCAAAAATCCTGTTGGCTATCTTCCTGCCAACTCCAACTGGGCAAGGTGGTCAGCAACAATGGCAGGGAAGTCATGGCCATGCTCAGTGGCGTACACACAATCGATGGGGCCCCGCTGCGAAACTGATCCATGGGGCCCCCTCCCCGTTTCCCTACACTGCCCCCATATAGTAGTTTCCCCCCCACAGTAATTTACCCCACACTGCCCCCCACACTTTCATTTTCCCGCACACTGCCCCCCACACTGTAGTTTTCCCCACACCCACACTGTAGTTTCCCCCACACCATAGTTTCCTCCACACCATAGTTTCCCCCACACTGTAGTTTTCCCCACACTGCCCCCCCCCCACATCTTAGTTTCCCCCACACTGTAGTTTCCCCCACACTGCCCCCCAGCACAAAAGTTTCCCCCACACTGTAGTTTGCTCCACACTGTCCATATGGTAATTTGCCCCCACAATCATTTGCCCCCACAAAGTAATTCCTCCATAATAATTTTCCCCCCACATGTCCTCCTGCCCCCCCCAATGTCCCCCAAAGTTGGCACATAAAAATAAATAAATAAATAAATAAATAAAAAGATAAAAAAAAACAACTAAAAGCTAAATACTCAAATGCGCTTGCTTGCAGAGAAGACGTGCACACTTCTCTGTTCTGTTGCGTCCCGGCACAGGCTCGCGCGATGACATCATCACGCACGCCTGCGTCGGGATTTCACTACCGCATATGCCTCAGGCCTATTAGGCCTGAAGCCTATAGTAGTGACCAGCGGCTGGGCAGGGATCTATGCGCTCCCGTGCCCCGCCACAGTATGGTGTCGGATACAGCGCTACTGCAGGGGTCAACAGGCGGCCGGGCCCCCTGGAGTGCCGGGCCCGGTCACAACTGTGACTGCTGCGACCCCTGAATGTACGCGCCTGGACATGCTGAACCAGTGTGAAATAACATATGCTTTCTGCAAGGCGTAACTGATAAAGTTAGTGCTTTTAGAGAAAAAAAAAAAAAGTGGCTTGCAGAGGGTGCTGGCAATATTTCGGAGAATGTTATTTGGAATTTGACATTTCAACCATTCTTATACAGCAGGACTTGCAGTGACAGAACATTCGGCCATTGCTCCTCTTGATGAGTGACGTTGAAACTTGCTTTCAATCTTGCTGCTGGAGCATCTTTAAAGGGAATCTGTCAGCAGCATAGTAGCATTTTTTTTTTTTCATAAATCCTTCTTAAATAAAGTACCCCATTTCCATAACTGGTGTTGATTTTCATTTTCGTCTTGTCCTTTCTTCAAAAAACCGCTTTTTCCTATATGCAAATGAAGTTCCTAGGAGCCCAGAGGGGCGCTCCTCCTTTAGCACGTAGCCCAGGAACGCCCCCCTGATGTGATGTGCCTGCCGAAAATTTTAAAAAAATGAACGCCTATATCAGTCTAAATGCTCCGCCCCCCTCCGCGCCAGGTCCTCTCTCCTCTTCTCCTCTCAGCGATGCGTCTCCCCGGCCGCCCGAAATCTCGCGCAGGCGCAGTGCCGGCGCTTGCCTGCGCCTGCGCGATCCTATGGAAAGTGAGGGCAACAGCCTCATCAGCGTCACTGGGCATAAGGGGAAGTAATAACTATTTTATGAGGTTTCACTAGAAGTAGACAAATTAAAATTTGGAAAAATGTGAATTTTTCCAAATGTTTGGTATTGTTGTTTGTTTATAAATAAAGGTGAAATATATTGATTCAAATTTACAACTCTCATGAAGCTTGGATAAGTAAAAGCATTACAACATAATTACCACATAGAGTGACACATTTCAGATTTGTAAAAAAAATGGCCTGGTCAGGCAGGTGAAGACTTGGCCGGGGAAGAAGGGGTTGAAAAAATACTCTGTGGATTGTAAAACACATATTGTACATTTGTATTGTGGTTAATCCTGCCCCACCTTTCATCCATCCCACACCAACACTTGAAATTTCTGTAGATACCCTGTCACTCAATTTGGCCTACTCTTTCAGGTGTTTTCACATTTAAAACAGTACTCTGGATTGTAAAACAGGCATTGTATGCTTGTATTGTGTTTAATTCTTCCTCCACACACCAACAATTCAACTTATTCAACGTATGGAGATTGCATGTCACAGATTCAAAACCAAGGAAGATGGCAATATAATTGATCACTCGCATTAACCAGGAAAAACAGAGTGTATAGTGAAGTGAAATGGATAATTTAAAACGTAACTTTTACTCAATATGTATTTAAAATATATATCCCTCAATATTCATAGATGATCAAGACATATATATACATACAGTTTTCCAGAGTCCCACATTGGGGAATATCTATGGAAACGAAAGTAAGTGTGCCCACACTTAAATTCTCTAGTGTTGGGCACTACAAGGTAACAGGAGCTGATATGCACTTAAAGGAATAACAGAACTTGGTGCCTAATGACACTACACAGGTTGGTGCACGGCGGCAACTATGTCAATAGGGTGCACGGCAGCAGCAATAGAACCCAGTGTCCTATCCTACAGATGATAGATGCTTCCGACACCGTGTTCTTGATTACTTCACATGCAGGGTGGTCCGGTATAATGGTTGAAAATCCAACAATTTGCAGGGGGTCAGGGGAAGATGCCCTATATATCCCTGGGAGACCATGTTAGAGGCCTACAAGAGCCCTGTTGACCTATCCACGGAGTGTCTCACTAGTTGGCCCTCCTTCCGGAACCTAACCCTGGAATTGCGTTCCCTATTTGGCCCTGAATATATCCCGACATGCATGTTTCTGAGGCAGAAAAAAACTCGCCAGGGGAACATAAAAAGGGGCTGGGAGTCGCCTAGTTGCCAGGAAGGGTAGTTCCTAGTAAATACATAGTGCACAGATGAATGCTAAAGGGAAGAAGGAAGAAGGACTGATAGAAAATGTCCTTTTCCAATTGCGGGTTAAGGTTAGTGCCACGGGCATAGATGTTACCTGACTCACTGGTGGAGCCTGCCAATATTTAAGGCTGAGCGTCCACGTGTGTGTGACGTGCGCAACGTCGTGACCTACCAGTTACTGGTGCGTAGCGGGCGCATGCCCGTGATGGTTGCCAGTGTCCTGGCCACAGTGCGCATGAGAGGGAGCAATGCGCGCCTGCGCCGAGCAGCCAAGATGGAAGGTGGGCTACTACGAAGGCACAGGCCCCAGTATACACATTGCAGACCGGAAAGTGACCACCAGCATCGCCGATAATTGTAAACCTCATGCTAATGCATCCAGCATGAGAAAAATTGCCGCAATGTACAAAAGGATAATATCAATATGGAAATAAATGCCCGCTTGTCACAAAGAACAATAATACATTGCCATTGCTAGAAAAATTCAAAGCAAATTATAGACAAAGTATAGATGTATAAATTGTCTATAAGAATGGGCACCATGATAAGGAGACCATATGTGTGTGGTTGATAGGCATCCGGGATATATGCCCACTCAACCAACATCATAACAGACCCAGATATGGATATGTACCAGTAGCTAATGAGTGGTATTAGTGGCGGTTTTATAGTTTAATCTCCCAATCTGGGCTAAAAAGCCAACTCGAGGAGCATGACAGGCACTGATGTATAAGACCTGCATTGGTAGCTAAAGCTGGGTAGATTATAGTAGGACACCGTTGATAAAATTAATTTAATACAGTTGAGGGTGAAAAAAGTGAATCAAATTGCATCAGACATCCCTGGTGGATTCTACAAAAAGCATCAAAATTAAGTTGCTCATTTAGACCCTTAGGGCACACCGTATCCAATTTGAACGTCCAGTGTGCTTCCCAATGTAAGAGGAGACGATCCCAAGCACCCCCACGTGGTGGTGGTGGGATTCTGTCGATGCCTTAATGCAATTTGGGTCCCCCCCATGGAAGTCATTGACGTGTCAAGCGACTGGTGTGTCACGTTCATTTGTGATGTCGCCTAGATGCTCCACCAGGCATCTCCCCAATTCTCTTTTAGTCTTGCCCACATACTCTAATCCCCACACGCATGTGAACTTGTAGATCACCCCCCATGTGCGGCAGTTAATGAAATCTTTGATGGGAAAGGATTTCTGCAGATTAGAGCTGTGGAAGGTTTTGCCACTGTAATATCTTGCATGCCACACAGCCACTACACCTGTAGCAACATGATCTTACGGTCCAACCAAGTGCCCCTTTTAGTGGCCGGGTTGTAGTCGCTGTGTACTAGCATGTTTTTGAGGCAGGGTCCATCATTAAGACGGGCCAATGTGTTTGAAGGATGTCCCTAATCTGTCCTGATGCCTCATCGAATGTTGCGATGAGGCAGATCTTTTTTTCTGTATCCTCTTTTTACCAGAAGTTCAGACAGTCTTGTTGATAGTGTGGTCTGATACACCGATCTTAAAACTCCATCGGGATATCCCCTAGCAAGGAATCTCTCACATAAGATCCTTGCTTGATTAACAAATTTAGACTTCCTGGAGCAGTTGTGCCTCAGGCGCAAATATTGCCTTTTAGGTATACACCTCTTCTGAGAGAAGGGGTGATCACTGCTCCAGTGTAGTACAGAGTTCGTTGAGGTGGGTTTCCTGTAACTTGATGTATCAAGCTCGTTAGAGCTACCTCTAGATATTCTGATGTCCAGGAAAGCCAGGGTGTCCCTGTTTGCTTCACATGTGAAGCGTAGTCCAACTTCATTGGAGTTGAGTTTCTCCACAAACTCTAAGAAGGATCCCTCGGTGCCGTTCCAGATAACAAATATGTCGCCAATGTACCGGGCCCACATCAAAATGGGCCCTGCACGTGATGACATCCCGTCACCGAAGACAATGGTGGCCTACCACCAGCCCAGGAGCAAGTTGGTATAAGATGGCACACATGAGCACCTCATTGCTGTGCCCCTGAGCTGGTGGTAGATCTTGGCATTAAAGTGAAAAAAAGTTGTGCGTTAAAAGGAATCTTAGGAGTTTCAGGACAAATTGATTGTGCGTGCCCTGTACTGGAGTCCCCTCATATTAAAATAGTACTCCACTGCCCTAAGTCCTGCCTCATGGGGAACGGGGGAGTAAAGGGCTTCGACATCGATACTCCCTAAGATGCTGTTATTCTCAATAGAGATGTCATCAATTTTCCTAAGTAGGTCCATACTATCCCGTACATAGGATGGTAGGGATATCACAATTTACAAATGGCATAAGAATGCGGTCTACTGTATATAGGTCCCTACATTTTGAAACAAGCTTTTGACCCCCTAACCTATTGGACGCCCCTCGATAGGGTTAGTCCCCTAATGAATTTTTGGGAGGCAAATTTTTGCCTCATTTAGAATCCCCCTCACCTCCTCCAAGAAAGGTTCAGTGGGATTGTGTAAAAGGACCGCAAAATTGTTTCTGTCAGGGAGGAGTTGTTGACACATGCTGACATATTCCTTGGTATTCATTATTACAGTATTACCCCCCTTGTCGGAGGGTTTGATGGTAATAATGCAGTCTATCTTCAGAGACTGTATTGAATTCCATTCCTCATCTGAATTGTTGATGGAGGGGGAAGACTATCGGATGCCCGGGAGATCTCTACAGACGAATAGGAGGAAGACATCCAGGCAGGAGATCTCACCTGCCGGGGGCATCTTCTTACTCTTGGCCCCTTCACCTCTCTAAGAAACTTCACCTTCCCTTTTATCAGTCTTCTCAGACAAACCATAAATCAGTTTAACGTCCTCAAGCAAGTCCAAGGGATTCCCCAAGTCCCGACACTGCCGTTTATCCGTATTAGTATAGAATTTGTGCCATTTTAATTTTCGGATAAAAAGATGAAGGTCCTTGACCTATCCAAAGATATCAAAGCGTTGTGTCGGGACAAAGGTAAGCCCCTTGCTTAGGACTGCCATCTCTATTGCTGTGAGGGGGCAGTGTGACAGGTTGATTATTTCTGGACCACTCCTCCCTGTATGTTTGGTCTGTTTCTCAGTGGGTATGGATTTGTTTGCTCTAAAAAATCAGAGGGATGCCCTGTAGAGTAACCTCTTCCCCCACGTTCTCTTCCTCTCTTCTGTGTTTTTTTAAACTTGCTATGATTCGGTCTGCTTGTTCCCGATCACTGTCCGAGATGTCAGTCTCTGAAGTTGACACCTCAGAAGCAGTTTCCTTATTGACGACCTTCTCCTTAAGAACACAATACGCTTTATTTTCTTTAAATTCTGCCAGGTCCCGGTTAAATTGCCTATGTTTTCGCTCACATAGGTAATATTGGTACTTTTCTACTGAGGTTTGGAGTTATTTCTCCTTGTTCACAAAATCCGTATCAGAAAAAAAAGACTGTGATTTCAATTTGGTTCTTCAGCTTGTCACTCAAGTTTGCTAGAGAGATTTTCTCCAATATAAATGTCATGAATTAGAGTGAACTTGCAGTGGCAAGCTGTTCCCACCAGGAATTAAACCCCATACTTCCTTGTTTAGGGACTGGAACCAAGGAGATTCTCAAACCGCGAGGAACTATACCGTGTTTGATGTAATTTTCCAATCTTTAAACCTCCCGCCAGCTGGACCCTGGCAACCATCCCGTACATGCTCCCGCTACGCACCAGTAACAGGTACGTCACCATGTTACTCACGTCACACACATGTGGACGCTCAGCCGTAAATATTGGCGGGCTCCACCAGTGAGTCAGGTAACATCTATGCCTGCAGCGCTAACCTTTACCCACAATTGTAAAAGGACATTTTCTATCAGTCCTTCTCCAGAAACATGCATGTCGGGACTTACTCAGGGCCAAATAGGGAACGCAATTCCAGGGTTCAGTTCAGGACGGGAGCCCAACTAGAGGGACACTCTGTGGATAGGTCAACAGGGCTATTGTAGGCCTCTAACAGGGTCTCCCAGGGATATATAGGGCATCTTCCCCTGACCCCCTTCAATTTTTTGGACCTCCAACCATCATACTGGACCACCCTGCAAGTGAAGTAATCAAGAACGCGGTGTCGGGAGCATCTATCATCTGTAGGGTAGGACACTGGGTTCTATTGCTGCTGCCGTGCACCCTTTTGACATAGGTGCCGCCATGCACCAACCTGTGTAGTGTCATTAGGCACCAAGTTCTGTTATTCCTTCATGCCGCCGTGCATTATTTTTGTTCTGTGGTGCGTCGTCACACAATAGTATAATTGAATCTTGTATTCTGGGTGCCAGTGCATATCGGCTCTTGTTATCTTGTAGTGCCCAAAACTATAGAATCTAAGTGTGGGCACACTTACTTTAGTTTCCATAGATATTCCCCAATGTGGGACTCTGGAAAATTGTATGTATATACATGTCTTGATCATCTATGAATATTGAGGGATATATATATATTAAATACACATTGAGTAAAGGTTCTGTTTTAAATTACCCAGATCACCATGTCACAGATTCAGCCTACTATTTCAGGTGTTTTCATTCAGAGATTTGAAGGGGTACTCTCTAGATTGGAAAAAAAATGGAGATTGCAGTCAGCACAACCCAATACGCAGGTGCACCTGCACTCCCTGGATTTTGTGTGGCTGATATGGCCCATAAAAGATAAGAATTAATGTTAGGGACCACTCGAGAGGCAACCGTGAAGTGGTGGGTGGCTTACATAATTTGGCCAAAATATAAACTAATGCCTCATCTAACATCCAGCATAGTGGCAGGACGGAGCTCTAGCTGCAGTGTGCCAATGCACCTTTGTTTTTATGTTTGTATGTGTATTTCACCATAGCAACGTGCACCTGCGTATTGGGTTGTGCTGACTGCAATCTCCATTTTTTTTCCTTTGTAGCATATATGGGAGGCGTGGTGACCTCCATGCAGTCATGCACACCTGACTAGTTAATCCGCCCTGTAGGCTGGTTTTAAAGTCAGTATAAAACTGAGTCTGCTTTATAGAACTTACCAGAAGCCATTTGGTTCCAGGAGAAGTACTAGTGGGCTCAGCATGCATGTTGGTATTTGCATCCCTTGATCTGATGAACGCTGTATGGCACCAGACAGGGTTACAAGCAGAGTGTATCTGGCATGCATGCTGGACCTGCACTCCCTGGGTTTTGTGTGGCTGATATGGCCCATAAAAGGTAAGAATTAATGTTAGGGACCACTCGAGAGGCAACCGTGAAGTGGTGGGTGGCTTACATAATTTGGCCAAAATATAAACTAATGCCTCATCTAACATCCAGCATAGTGGCAGGACGGAGCTCTAGCTGCAGTGTGCCATTGCACCTTTGTTTTTACGTTTGTATGTGTATTTCACCATAGCAACGTGCACCTGCGTATTGGGTTGTGCTGACTGCAATCTCCATTTTTTTCCTTTGTAGCATATATGGGAGGCGTGGTGACCTCCATGCAGTCATGCACACCTGACTAGTGAATCCGCCCTGTAGGCTGGTTTTAAAGTCAGTATAAAACTGAGTCTGCTTTATAGAACTTACCAGAAGCCATTTGGTTCCAGGAGAAGTACTAGTGGGCTCAACATGCATGTTGGTATTTGCATCCCTTGATCTGATGAACGCTGTATGGCACCAGACGGGGTTACAAGCAGAGTGTATCTGGCATGCATGCTGCACCTGCACTCCCTGGGTTTTGTGTGGCTGATATGGCCCATAAAAGGTAAGAATTAATGTTAGGGACCACTCGAGAGGCAACCGTGAAGTGGTGGGTGGCTTACATAATTTGGCCAAAATATAAACTAATGCCTCATCTAACATCCAGCATAGTGGCAGGACGGAGCTCTAGCTGCAGTGTGCCATTGCACCTTTGTTTTTACTCTCTAGATTGTAAAACACACATTGCACACTTGTATTCTGGTTAATTCTCCTTTCCTGCCTTTCTGTTCAAATTAGAAAAAATAAGGAATGTTCTTACAGGTAGCTGATTTTGAGGTTCTGCAGCATCTGTCACAGTATTATACCAGAGTATCTGCAGCTTGAATGTACTGCCTATGCGAGGCACACCCAGCCTCTGCTCCTCACTCCCTGACTCAAAGCTTTCCCTGCCCTTAACTACTGTACACAATTACTTTTCTTTCTAGCTTTTCCCTTCACTGTCCCTCACACTAGAATAGAAGCTGATTGTGACTGTACGCTTTCCTATAGACCCATCCACTTCTCCTTCAAGCACAGAATAAAGTTCTGCTTGTTTTCTGAGGGCACCTACCTGCCTGCTGCAGCACTGATTGGCACACAAATCCGGATAAGCCCCCTTCCCCTGCACATTTTCTCTCAGGTAGAGATAAGCAAAGTTTAAAAAAAATTTGATCTGGATGATTTGCAGAAGTTCTTCAAGAAATTTGACTAGTTCTGAATTTATTTGTCATGAATTGAGATAAAACTGGTATACGCAGGTTACTCTACCTAATCATATGCATCCCAGTTGGTGGCCCAATTTCAGTGTGATGGCTTGGAACGAAAACTACAGGGAGAGGGTATTGCCAGGTGCATTTTGTTGTAGTCCACCAACATTCATAATTAATCTGTTCTGTAGGTCCTGTGCCATCAGTATTGCAGGCACTTGTAATTTTTTGCCGCCTACATTGTGCAGGGCATAAAAATTTATAGCTAATCCCTTTCTGTTAGCTATGGAATTACTAGAGGTCGATAAAAGCGTCAAGTCTAATTTATCGCTGTGGACCTAAACATGCAGTGCCCCACGATTCAAGTAGTGGGGACGGTAGCAACAGCAGTAGTGGCCCCATGAGTGAGGACAGTGGTGGCAGCAGTAGTGGTGGAAGTAACAGTGATAAAAGTGTCCCCATGACAGTGTTAGGAGGGGGGCAGCAGTAGTGGCAGTAAGCCTGCCACATCACTGTTTATGTTTCCGTTCTTCTGATCCATCAGAAGAAAAAAAAAAATCCTGTATTTTGAACATCCATAAAGCCTCTTTTAGACTGACCCAGTATTTTGTCAGTATTTTGCATCATTATTCGATCAGTAATTGTAATCCAAAAATAGGAGTGGGTCCAAAAAAGACATAAAGTATCAAATTATTTGCATCTCATCTGTGTTTTGGGCCCACTGCTGCTTTTGGCTTACAATTATGGATCACATACTGATGCAAAACACCGACTAAACTTTGACTAAATCAATATTTTAAATGCAGTAATGAAAATGTATACCCCAGATCAAAAAGAGGGACATTTATGCAGCAAAAAGGGACAGAGGGACTTGGGTCAAAAATAGAGATTGTCTCTCCAAAAGAGGGACACCTGGGAAGTCTGCATCAAGCAAATTTAGCCCATCTTGTTTTAACCCAAATACATGGAATTTTTTGACCCCACGTGGTCTCTGTCCAACTTCCTGGAGGGCCAAATGGCGTTTAGTACTAAATGTTTTGTAATGCCCTTACATGTCCAGGGCTACTCACACGCTGCACTGAAGGGATCACAGTGTGTCTACCCTTTGCTGACAGGTGTGCGTTACTTGCTCAATGTCGTTCGTCATAGGGATCTGGGATTGTAATACTGGAGCAGACTAATTTATATTTAGTAAAGGACTAATGTGTTTGGTAAAATACTAATTTATTTGCTAAAGTACTATTTTTTTCGCTACAAGACTAATATTTTTGCTAAAAGAATACGTTTCCAGATAAAAGAATAATTTTTCGGTCAGAAAATAACGATCAACTCATAGACAATTCTGCTAAGAATCAATAATAGAATTGCTTATCTTTTAATCAACGTGGGCACGCCACAAATAGTAGAATAAGACAGTTGTATCATCCCCCTTTGTAAATCTGGGCCCAATATAATTGCTTATCTATTAATCAATGCATTTATCTATAATAGAACAGATTGAGTATTATTAACATAGCTAGTGAACTTTATAAACACACTTATTTATTAGAGCGCCTATTGAGACTAAAGGGCCCCTAAGGTGGCAGTGCTTCTTCCAATGTTATGAAGAGGCGTCGGCCTCTTTATTACTTTGGCAGATCCTCTGTCGGTTTTAAATGTAAGACAGCTTCTTAGCCCACGCCACATCCACTTTTTTTAGACCTGACGTGAGTGGGGATAAGTCGCAGATTGTGGCACAACTAGGTGTTGTGCCGCAATATGGTCCTGAAATATGCCTAATTTAGGTGTATTTCAGCCTAATAAATTACCCCTTAAGTCTGATGCACAGTAAGTCTATGTATAACAGAACTGATTAAGGCCTCATGCACACAGCCGTTGTTTTGGTCCACATCCGAGACGCATATTTTGCGGCTCGGGCACGGACCCATTCACTTCAATGGGGCCGCAAAAGATGCGGACAGCACTCTCTGTGCTATCCGCATTCGTTGCTCCATTCCGTGGCCCCGCAAAAAAGAAAAATGTCCTATTCTTGTCCGTTTTGTGGACAAGAATATTGATTTCTACAATTGGCCACTTTCGGTTCTGCAAATTGCGGAATGGAGCGCGGAGCAGCTTCTGTGCATGAGGCCTAAGTATGAATGGCGCAGGAGGTTAACAAGATGCAAAGATGCACACAGTGATTCCACTAAGCCTGCACTGTCCCTGAAATCTCGCTATGCCCTCCCTACAGTGTCTAAAAACTCTCCTTACAATCTCCCTACACTCTTCCTGCACTGTCCCTTCAGATAATGAATGTTGTCTGGGCCTCTTCACTAGAGGTCACTATGCGAGCAATGAGATGTGGAGGAAAGTAAGGAACTTTTGAGAACATCGTTTCATCACTGAATGCAGGAGAAGACAGACCAGAATTTTGATCACATGAGGAACAGCAGGGGGAACCATCACACAGGAAATGTAATGAACATGAAAAAGGAACAATAGTTAACTGCCAATTTATTTCAAAACTTTAAATATAATGCTTCATTTAATGAATAGTGAAACTTTTGTGGGAAAACTCATTTAACTAAAGGAAAAGTAGAACTCTTATTTTTTAAACAAGACAAAATCTAATGCTCTGTATTTTTACTTACATAAAAAGCCTGGCTGTAAATGTAATTTATAAAATAAGCATTTTGTAAAATGTATATTTGTTATTTGCCTCAACATTTGCTCCTTTATGCTTTTTCTCCTAGGAGATTTACTACTGTACAAACTCCTCAGAACATGAATGTCCTCAGGGCTTAATCTTCCTGTTTATAATAGTCGGAATATCAACCAGCTTGTCTTATCTTAATCCTTTCGTCCTTATGTATTGTGAATTTTTTCACCATTGCCAAAATCTTTCCCTGCTGTTAATTGATAGAAATGTTCTAGTTTGTTTTGAGAGGTTCCTGTGTAACAGTTTTACAGCAAAAGGGCTTTGCTAGCTTTAACATTGGATAGAAACATAGAAAAATAGAAGATTGATGGCAGAAAAAGACCACCTGCTCCATGTAGTTTGCCCTTATGTGATTTCTCTTTTTTTTCTTAGGATAGACATGTGTTTATCCCAGTCATGCATTTTCCCAACCAGATCTGCTGGAAATGGGCTGTTATCCCACTATTATGGGCTGAATCTTCATGGGAGACTTATATAAGTCAAGACTATGAAAACTAGAGTACAGATTGCTGTATAAGACTTTACACAACATTTCGACTTATGCTTCTCTGAAGCATTCGCAAAAGTGATTTGTCGGGATTAAGATATGTCCAATGCACTTCTAAACTATAAATTAGTTGTTCTTTTCCAGCATGGTTGTAAATATAATAAGCTTGGTGGCTGACATTATCACTATTGTGAACAGAGCCTTAGTTCCTCCTACCTTGTTGTGGTCACTTTCCCAATCGTGCTATTCTCTATCTAGTGTGAAGACTTCATTTTGTGTCCTTAATTGTTATTTCTTCTGTACTGAGCTTTTGTCATAATGTAGAATAGTCTGTGTTATATTGCATATAGATCTTTAAAAAATGTACGTTACATGGTCAGAATAGAATTTCTAGAATATATCATACTTTATGAAATGGAAGTCAACAACATAACTACAATTCAGCTACTTGGATTTCCAGGGCTGAATAGTTTCAGAATTCTCTTTTTTATTTTTATTTTTGCTCTGTACCTTGTTGCCATCTGTGGAAATCTTTTGGTCATCATTTTGGTGTCCTACAGCAAAGAACTCCATCGTCCCATGTACTTCTTCCTGACACAACTCACCACATCTGACATCACCCTGACCTCGGCTATTACCCCAACCACGCTACATGTGATCCTGAACTATGGCTTGTCTCTGCCTCTTCCAGCTTGTTTCACCCAGTATTTTATTTTTACTGCTTGTGAATGTCTGGAATGTTTTCTTCTGACAGTGATGTCCTATGACAGATATCTGGCCATATGTAAACCTCTACATTATTACTCTATCATGACCTCTTCTCTCTGTATGAAATATATTATTTTATCTTGGATTCTTGGTTTTTCGGTTGCATTAGTTTTAACAGTGAATATTTCGAAGCTTCAATTCTGTAGGTCAAACATCATTGATCACTTCTTCTGTGACATTAATCCCTTAATAGAACTGTCTTGTTCTCATGTACTGAGAATGAGGCTACTGGCCTCATTCATGTGCATTCCTGTACTCTTGTTCCCTTTTTTAATAGTTATGGTATCTTATGCTTATATTGTCCACACAATTCTTAAGATGCATTCAAAAACTAGAATCCAAAAAGCCATCTTTACCTGTGGTTCCCATCTAGCAGTGGTGACCATATTTTATGGGACTTTAGTTTCCATTTATTTGACCCCAGAGAGAGGAGCGTACACTGCCTTACGAAAAATAATTTCTATTGTCTATACCATGGTGACTCCATTAAGTAACCCAGTGATTTACTGCCTGAGAAATTATGACATCAAGAAAGTCTTCAAGAAGATTTCATTGTGATGGTATAAACATGGAGTAACTGAAGTCATAACTACTGTACATATACAATATTTGAAGGATGGTATTGAAAATTATTATTAATAATAACTGATTTTTTTATTTTATTTTTGTAATTTCTTCTTAATGAGGTCAATAATGTGGTAACCTATAATCCCAAAGATATTTGAGAAATATGCAAATGAAGTGCTTCTTTTGAGCATCAGGATAACCCAAAACAGACAGTACAAATGGCATGTAATGGCAGAAGTATGTTATTTTTTTAATAAAAAAAACATAATTTTGCAATGTTGTCTCACAAGATGTCTACCTTATATTAGTATTATGAAGTATTTATTTGAAAGCATCATTAATTTCATGGTGTTGAACACCAAGAAGAAGTTACACATGCATAATATAAAATACAATAACCATTAGACTATTAACAGATTGGTAGAAAGGAGGAGAGGACCATTCCCTCAATAGCTTAAAATAAACAAGTGAAGGTGCAAGAATACAGTAGGTAGGGTTAAATTCTGCTCATTTGGCTGTGTGGTGGCAGCATGCTTATTGCAGGTGGTAGGCTTTCCTGAAGAGGTGGCGTTTCAGGTTAGTTTTGAATGTTTGGATGTAGAGTTCCAGAGTAGGGGAGAGGCAAGAGAGAAATCTTGTGAATTTTGTTAAGAATAGATGAGAAGAGAACAGAGAAGTAGGTCCTGTGAGGATCGAAGATTAATTGAGGGGAGGTATTGAGAAAACAGGTCAGAGATGTAAGGAGGGGACAGGTGATGGACGGTCTTATATGCAGTTGGTAGTATTCTAAACTGAATCTGGGCAATGGAGAGTTAGTGAAGAGATTGGCAGAGGAGGATGAAGAAGAGAAACGGGGACAGGTGGATTACCCTGGTAGAAGAGTTGAGAATACATCGGAGGGGAATGAGAGTGCTAGATGGCTGGACATAGTGGAGAATGTTGCAGTAGTCCAGGGAGATGATTAAGGGGAGGCATTAGCATTTTAGTTGACTCAGGGGTGAGGAAGAGCGAATATGAGAGATGTTCTTAAGTTGAAAGTAGCAGGTGGAGGTGAGGGTTTGGATGTGTGGTTTGAAGGACAGGGCATAATCAAATGTTATCCCCAGGCAAAGGACCTGCGAGAATGGAGAAAGCACTGTGCTATTAACTGTAATCATGATGGGTCAGGAGGGGCTGAGTGACATGGGGGAAAGACAATGAACTCAGTTTTCTTCATAATGAGTTTTAGGAAGCAGGAGGAGAAGAATGAATCGACATACACTCTGGGATTCTAATAAAATAAAAAGGAAGAGGGGAGCTTCAACAGGTGCAATTATTGTAAAGAGTATTGTAAGGGATGATAAGGATAAATGGCCCCAAATGGAGGGGGTGACGAAAAAAAGACTATGGTAAATAGCGTAAGTACAAAAGGAGCGCCAGAGGATACCAATGAAGAAGCTGTGAAAAGGGTAAGTTATCTGGATATAATTAAAAAGGCTACTCACACCGAAAGGAAACCTCTAATCAAGGCTGCAAGTGATGAAAGATCAAACAGAAACGGATATTGGACGTTATTGTATTTGATCCTGATGAAGGGGGATTTTTATAACCCCTGAAACGCGTCAAGCTTTTCTTAATAAAAAGGTCACCTTGTACAACAGATTTGGGTCCCCCGGTTCATCATTGATTAGGATGACAAGGAGATTGACAATCTACAGGCGACCTCAGCGAGGGGGGGTTAAGGTGTCAAGTGTCTTGAGATATATCTTGCACCACCCCTCTTGGTAAAGTGAGTAATTATACCATTTTTATTTTTATTATTTTATTTAAAAATTTTTACTAACCATTAAACAATTCCAATTTACTACTGAATAACTATTCACAAGTATGGTCTTTGTATGATTGCTTTATTTCCTTCGATCTATTTATTGAACAATACAGAATTGATATAATTAATACTATTTTTACGAGGTTTTACCACCTTCATTGACTATATGATCTCCTGCTTCTGAGAGAAACCAAACGTATCTCAAAATAATTAGTGTATTTCTCCTATATTAACAGTACTTGGAACTCCGCAGGTTTTACTCTGGGATTCTAGGTAGCAGGGAAGTGACATCTGGACCAGAGAGGTAGATTTGAGTGTCATCAGCATAGAGGTGGTATTGGAAGCCATGGAACTCTGAGTTTTCGCACACCAAATAAAGAAAAGTAGGGGACCCAGGACAGAACCTTGAGGGACACCAACAGAGAGGGGGCACCATGAGCAGGTT
>JAKVIS010001468.1:0-33243 GCA_033119425.1 Bufotes viridis
TTTTGTCACCTGCATCACAAAAAGTTCAATACCAAGTGATCAAAAGGCGTATGCCTCCCAAAATAGTACCAAAAAAATACGCCATCTCATTTTTCAAAAATGCTATTATTGTGTTAAAGTAAAATAAATGAAAAAAAAGTATACATATTAGGTATCGCCGTGTCTGTAAAAACCTGCTCTATAAAAATATCACATGATCCAACCCCTTTATTATGTAAAACTGAAACAAAACCCCCCAAAAAGTAGCCATATTTGGTATTTTTGCAATCTGTAGCAACCTGATCTATTGAAATAGCACACAATCTAACCTGTTAGTTCAACTATGTAAATAACAAAAAATAAAAACGGTCCAAATATGATTTTTAGTTGCTCTATATTACACTTTTTTTGAGGCAAGGTAACAAAACATAGAAATTCTGAAAAATCATTTCCATTTGCCAATAACTCTTGTGGAACACCTAAAGGGTTAACAAAGTTTGTAAAATCGGTTTTGAATACCTTCAAGGGTGTAGTTTCTAGATGGAGTCACTTTTATGGAGTTTGTACTCTAGGGGTGCATCGGGGGGCTTCAAATGGGACATGGTGTCAAAAACCAGTCCAGCAAAATCCGCCTTCCAAAAACCACTATGTATTATAGAAGTAGAGAAATTTAAATTTGGAAAATTGTAAATTTTTCCAAATTTGTGGTAAATTTGGTATTTTTTATAAATAAAAATGAAATTTTTCGACTTCGTTTTACCACTGTCATGAAGTACAATATGTGAAGAAAAAACAATCTCAGAATGGCTTGGATAAGAAAAAGCGTTTTAAAGTTATCACCACATAAAATGACACTGGTCAGATTTGCAAAAATGGCCAAGTCCTTAAGGTGAAATAGGGCTGAGTCCTTAAGGGATTAACATTCACTTGTTTACATTAGTAATAAAGTTGCTAGTCTCATTAATAATGTTACGGACATGCCTTCAGGTTTCTGATGTAGTTATGGAGGCCAAATATATCGTAAATCAGCTGGCAAGAGATTCAAAATGTCAAAAGGAGCCAGAACAAAGATGTTTGAGCAAGTCCACAAAAGTCCAAGTTCCCACCATAGAGAAATGCAAAAATCTTCAGGGTACCATATTTGGATTATAAAGCTTTATTATTATTTACCAGCACCTGGAAACAGTGGGTAAAGGATACGATAGGTCTCCTTTAGAGGTCATACACCTCCTCTCCTTCACCGAAAGGCATGCAAAGCAACAACCCTTGCTCCAGCAATCTGTGTAATTTGGTATCCATCACAGAAAAATAATTCTTCACCAGATATTCATAATGACCAGATATTCATAATCACATCCTCTGTTGGGGAGGAATGCCTATATAGTAACAACGGACTTCCAAGAGAGTTGCCCCGGCCACATAACTATCACTATCTTTGAGTCCCTGTAAGAAAAGTGCATTACAAAGGTTTGTCATTTGTCAAGCTTAGAGAGAAAAAGAAAAAGCCTGAAATGGGTTAAAACGTGGTTCTGGACATGAAATCAGAGGTTGTGTTTTAATATATACCAGGGCTCAGCAACCTCTGGCACTCCAGGTGTTGTGAAACTAAATCTTCCATCATGCACACTTGCTTGCCGGCTCTATAAACTCCCACACAAGTGGAAAAAGCATGCTGGGAGTTGTAGTTTCACAACAGCTGGAGTGCCAAGGTTGCTGATTCCTGATATATACTGTACACTTGCTTTGACCATTGTTTGTGAATATGAAAAATATACCACTATTATTTTAATTGTTCCTACAGGTTGGTCTACACTATATTCATTTTTTATTCCTAAACTTCTGTGGTATCTGGTGACAAATTATTTTTCTGTGGTGGATACTGGATTAAACAGATTGCCATAGGAAGTGGGATTGCTTTGAAAGTATTTAAAGGAGAATTTAAAACTGAAGGAAAGAAGTTGTATGACCTCTAAAGGAGACCTATCCTATCCATTATCGACTATTTACAGGGTGGTGAGTGAAATTGAAAGTTTTATAGTGCAGAGGTGGTTGCCTGAATATTTTTTTTTTGTGTTTCTTTGAGTTGTGGAATTCAGAATCAAACACGGATCATAAAAGGAGAGAAAGTATTAAGTAAGAATAGTTACTACTTTTCCAGGTTTGAATTCCAAAACTCCATCAGAAAATGTGAACATGTCGCTGTACAATTATACAAACCCTATAACCCTAAACCTTTGGTCCACATATCTAGTATGGATAGCTTAAAAAATATTTCTTTGTAATATTACAAACCTTTATGACTCATATTATAAAGATCTACAGTAAAAAAATGCTTATTGTGCAATTTTACAACAAGATTAATTCCTGCCATTAATTAAAAATGAAGGCTGATATCCTAATAAGAGAAAAAGTTACATTTTTTGCTTTGAAAAGCATAATCCTATCCCCCAAAAAAAGTATATGAGCTCATTTCGCCATTTAATTTTCAAACATAAAGCATGCTTCATTGATACTAATCACTTGTGGTACTGAGAGTTTTCAATTTACATTTTACTACCAGTTGTTACTGCAGGTGGTTTTAAACTATGACTATCCACATTGCTATTATTCAGATGATTAAATTATAGTTAGCTTCATTAAGTTATCCAATTTTAAATTGCTTTATCCTAACTGGAAGCAGATTCTGTCTCTTGTGTTGTACATTCTATTTTATTTTATTCTTATTTTATAAGACTTACAATTCCGAATTACTTTTAGGACATATCTCCTCTAATTGAATGAAATCCCAAAGCATATCTGAGAGTTTCTGGATAATGATCTATGCCATTAAGAAGTCTTTTTTCACTGTGGTGGGTAATCTAAATATTATATCTTCACCAACTGAAAATCATTTTGTAATGATGCATGTATTATGCAGTCTTTGTGGAATGATAGACTAATTCATTGCATTTTGCAAAGATAATTCCGCTCAACCATTTAATTCTCTAGGGCACTTACCTTTTTAACTGTACATTTAATTCTCAGCTAATTGACATCAATATTTATGTATTTCAATTAGCTGTTGTTTTATCTACTTCCATGTTATATAATTGGAACCATTAGATTATCTCCCAGAGGCTTTTATATTGTATTCAAAGAAAAATGAAATATCCAATGTGTTTTACCTACACACACAAAGTAAAAAGACACCATACCGATATAGCCTAAAACAAGATAATGGTACATAGCACATAAAGCACTCTCATTTTGACACAGATTGTTAATAATACAAGCAGTTTTTTTTTATGTTTTTTCTCCATTCATTTCAGTTAATGAACAAAGAGTACCAAGAGAGATTGTTTTAAGATTCATTTACTATACATATTGAAAGTATGTATTCTTTCTCCAAATACTGATTTTAATAGAAAAAATACAATGGAATATTTATTATCGGAAATACACTAGAATTTTCAGCTTGATTGCACTAAAATTGCACTAGATGCAATTTGCTAGATTTCTTTTCCTATTAGTATTTGTTTTCATGAGTGTTCATAAAAGGCATGAGTCTAAGGGGAGCCCCAAAATCCACTATAATTACAGTTGAGCGAACCCGAACTGAAAAGTTGAGAGGTTTTTGGTACCCGGATTTGAACCTGAATATTTCCGTAAAAGTTTGGGTTCGAGTTCAATGTTTGGCAGTTTAATGGCGCTTGTTGAAAGGCTGCAGGGCAGCCAATCAACAAGCGTTTAACTAGTGGCCCTGAGAAGCCATCGCAGCCATGCCTACTAATGGCATGGCTGTGATTGGCCAGTGCAGCATGTGACCAAGCCTCTATATAAGCTGGAGTCACGTAGCACCACACGTCACATCAGCTCTTACAAGTGTAGGGATAGGATGCTGCTGCTGTGAGGGAGTGATTAGAAAACAATTCTGGTGTACTTGGTGTTGTTACATCTGCAAACTACAGCCATTATTTGTGTGGGTGCTATGATACAGTTTTGTACCCATGAGCCCAGTGGCACAGAGAAATAAGCTTTAATCAGTCTGTTCGTTAGGTGGGCATCGGCGACCATCTTTGCAAGTGCAATGCACTTGCAACTGCTTGTGTGCCAGGGACAGTACTTTAATCCTGTTCTGGAAGCTTAGTGGGTGACATCTAGCCATTTTTAAAGGCCACCTGGAGGGGGGCGGGGGCATATTCCCACCTGTGAACTACCGCTGTGCTGAATATCTGACAGGAAAAATCTAATCATTAAATCCATCTGTTAGATTCTAGGGGGACAAATTCTTTTTTTTATGGCGGTCAAGAACCCCTGCGGCCTGCAGTGCATACCTGGCAGTGAAAATAATTCAATTACATTGGTCTGTCACATATTTGTGTGACCTAAAGCACTTTTTTATCTTTGTGACACTGACACTGCATATCTGACAGTCAAATAAAACCAGTAAATACTGCTGTTACATTGTCGGTTGACAAATTCCCATTTTGTGTGCTATAAAGTACTGTACATTTTTTGGCCTGCGCTGCATTTCTGACAGTCCAATAAAAGCGTTAAATACTGCATTTACATTTTTGGTTTAAAACAGTACACTTTTTGTACTAGATAGTACATTTGCGGCCTGCGCTGCATTTCTGACAGTGAAAGAAATACACTTAAATCCATCTGTTTCATTGTGTGTGAAAAAAAACTCATTACCTGCATAGCAGACAGGGCAATCATTTTCAAAAATTCATCTGTTACATTGTTGGATGACATTAACCCATTTTTGGCTCTTTTATACCCCTGCTATACATGGCAGACAGGGTAATAATTTTCAAAAATTCATCTGTTCCATTGTTGGGTGACATTCACCCATTTTTGGCTGTTTTATACCCCTGCTTTACATGTAAGACAGGGTAATAATTTAAAAAAAATCGTCTGTTCCATTGTTGGGTGACATTAACCCATTTTTGGCTGTTTTATACCCCTGCTTTACATAGCAGACAGGGTAATAATTTTCAAAAATTCTTCTGTTCCATTGTTTGTGACATTAATCCATTTTTGCCATCAAAAAAACCCTGCTCGGCCTAGGTGACAGGGAAATACATTTCTAATTCGTCTGTTCCATTGATGGGTGATGTTAATCCATTTTTGCCGGTTAAAACCCCCTGCTCTGCATTGCTGACAGGGAACTAAATTTAGTAAAAACGTCTGTTACTTCAGTGGGTGACCACAAAAATGGGGAGAGCGTCAAATATGGGACGTTGCCCTGGTCATGGGGCTGCTGGTGTTGGTGGAGCTCCTGTTGCAGGGAGAGGATGTGGTTGATCTGTGCCAGCTACACGACCAAATGAAACACCTTCCTCAGGTGCACGTAGACGATAGAGCATTCAGCGTTATTTAGTAGGCCTGATTGCCGTTCTACGAATGGTGAGGCCAGAACATGTACAGTCGCTAGTAGATTGGGTGGATGACAGTGCCCCCAGTACCTTCACATTGTCTCCCACCCGGTCCACTGCTGAAACCTCAAAGTTGGCAGCTGCAGGCCATGGGCATTTATCTTGCACCTCATCCCCTTGTATATCCGCCAAGAAGTCTGAGCCCCAAGTCATGCAGCAGTCTCTTATGCTTTTTGATGATTCTGCTGGCAGGGCCATCCACCTAGCCCTGCTCCAGAAGTGGAAGAGATTGAGTGCACCGATGCCCAACCACTTATGTTTCAGGATGGGGACATGGGAAGACCACCGCAGCACGTCTCTGATAACAAAACACAGGTGCCAACTGCTGTGACTTTCTGCAGTGTGCAAACCGACAAGGAGGGCAGGGGTGAAGACTGGGTGGAAGATGATGTGGAGGACGATGAGGTCCTAGACCCCACATGGAATCAAGGTCATGCGAGTGACCATTGCAGTTCGGAGGAAGAGGCGGTGGTCGCACAGAGCAGCCAGCACAGCAAAAGAGGGAGCAGGGTGCAAAAGCAGAGCGGCTCCTCCTGCTCCCTCTTCTGCTGCAGTCTCGGCCTCTTCCTTCAACTCTGGAGTAACAGTGGCACCGGCCACCCCGCAAACAGAGGATTTGTCAGCAACGCCACCATGTCTGTCACCTTCAACAAGCAGCACCACAATGTCCCATGGCAGCGTTCAGCTGTCCATCTTCCAAACACTGGAGTGAAAGAGGAAGTACCCTCCTACCCATCCGCAATCTCTGGCACTGAATGCCAGCATTTCAAAATTCCTGGACTTTAAAATGCTGTCATTCAGTCTGGTGGAGATGGAGAGTTTTAAAAACCTTATGGCATTGGCTGTCCCACAGTATGTCGTTCTCTGCCGCCACTACTTTTCCAGGTGAGCCATCCCTTACCTGCACAAACAAGTGGGGGACAAAATCAGTTGTGCACTGTGCAACGCTATCTCTGGCAAGGTCCACATAACTACCGACACGTAGACCAGTAAGCATGGGCAGGGACGTTATATCTCCCTAAAAGCAAACTGGCTAAATACAGTGGTTGCTGGGCCTGAGGCGGATAGCTGTTTGATGCATATCCTTCCGCTACCGAGGATGCCAGGGCATTTCTCTTTGCCTCCTGTAGCCTCCTCCTACTCCTCTTTCTCCTCTAACACCTCCTCATCCACTCAGCGTAACACCTTTACCACCAACTTCAGCACAGACAGGGGAAATAGACAGCAGGCAGTTTTGAAACTCATCTGTTTGGGGGACAAACCCCACACCGTGCTGGAGTTGTGGACGGGCATGGAACAACAGACCGATGAGGGGTTGGTGCCACTAAGCCTTAAGCCCAGCCTGGTGGTGCGTGATAATGGGCGAAATCTCGTAGCAGCTCTGGGCATAGCTGGTTTGACGCACATCCCTTGCCTAGCGCATGTGCTGAATTTGGTGGTACAGAAATTCCTGAAAAACTGCTGCAGAAAGTGTGGGTCGTCTGTGCACGCTTTCGGCATTCTCATCCTGCTGCTGCTCTACTATCAGCACTGCAGCGTAACTTTGGCCTTCCCAATCACCGCCTCATATGCAACGTCCCCACAAGGTGCAAATGCTGGAGAGACAGCAGCACACTGGTCACTCTACAGAACAGAACCACTTTACCGCCACTGAGTGGGCCTCCATGAGAGACCTGTGTGCCTTGTTGCGCTGTTTCGAGTACTCCACCAACATGGCCAGTGACGATGACGCCGTTCTCAGCGCTACTATTAGTGATGAGCGAGCACCAATGTGTTCGGTCCTAACACACCGCGATATTCATCAGAAATTTCTCTCCCTGCACTATCTGTCCCTTCCTTAGCACGGATGTCCCTGGCACTGCTGATAAATATATTGTTGATCTAAAACACACACACAGTAGTCCTTAAAGGGACTTGGGCCTTTGAAAAGCTTTCTCTAACCAAAATCGCTGAAATTGGCTCCCTGCTCTGTCTTTTACTTCCTACCAGCTGCTCTCATGGCTACTGGCATTACAGTGAGGGCAGTACTTACCTGCACCTTTATTAGCTGCTTAAAATCCGCGAAACGTGCGGGACAGAACCGGTACTCAGCCAAGCATGCTAGCTAATCAGTAGAGGACAGTCAGAAGCTACTGCTTATCCCAGATCTGGAGAAAACATCTGTCGTTTCCTCCACTAGGGGGCAAGTGGTGATGAGGAGAATGGCGTTGGTGGTGGTGTCGCGAGCAGTCAGGCTTCTGACCGAGAGACCGTTGAGGAGGACATTAGTGATGTGCAGACACTACTTGATGATGATGAAGCCTATCACACTTGGAAGCCTGGTGCAGAAGGGGCTTTATCATCATCAGGAGAAGAGGGGTGCAGCTTGCCCGTGAGGCAGCGGCAGAGCCAGCAAGGTGGTAGCATGGCTGCGAGTCAGCAGGGTGGCAGCAGTGAGAGTTCGGGAGCCAAACGTGCCCGAGGTAGACCACCTGCTTTGCAGCAGCCTACCTGCCGAGGAAGTAGTGGTGCAGGGGTTCACGGAGGCAGCGTCAGTAGCAGTAAGTTAGTGCAGACTGTTGGAGGGAAAATCACCTACTCGGTGGTGTGGCAGTTTTTTCTTAAGTCGCCGGAGGAGATGAATGTGCCATATGTCGAATCTGTGGGCAGAAGGTTAAGCGTGGCCAGGGTACCAATGTTGGCACTATGGCCCTGCGTCAACATATGCAGCGTCGCCATACAGTGACCTGGAAAAGCCGTGGCTCAGATGTGGTGGTCCAGCCTGCCGGAGCAACCGCTGCATCACCCAGTGACACGTACCACGTTTCAGGCAGTCAATGCTCCACCACCTCAGCCAAAGAGAGCTGTCTTTCATTCCCATCTTCTACTGGTCCAGATGCTCCTGCTCCTCCTACTCCTCGTCAGTCATTCCATCAGCAATCGATCACCGAATTGATTTTAAGAGACAGCAGTATGCGTGCACGCATCCAACAGCAGAAGCTGAACATGCTCCTGTCCAAGTTGCTGGTGCTGCAGTCCCTCCCTTTCCAAATAGTGGACTCTGCACCTTTCAGAGAACTGATGACTTGTGCTGAGCCGAGGAGGAGAGTCCCAAGACGTCATTTTTCTGCTAAAAAGGCAGTACCAGCCCTGCACAAATATGTACAACAGAAGGTGGTCCAGTCCTTGAGCCTGTCTGTCTCTGCCAAAGTGCACGGCAGCGCCGATATGTGGAGCTGTAATTACGGTCATGGACAGTACATGACATTTACAGCCCACTGGGTGAAGGCGTTCCTGCAGAGCCAAACCAGCAACTTGGGCAGGTGACGCCACTTCTGCCTCCACGTTCTCACACTGTTGACCAGCGACAATGTCCGCCTCTGCCTCCTCATCCTTCACCATGTCCTCAGCCTCCACTGCAGGGACAAGTCACAGCGCCCTACCAGCATACCACATGTGCAGGGTATGGCGGTGTCATGCTGTTCTGCACCTCGTTTCCCTGGGCGAACATAGTCATACAGTGGAGGAACTTCTCTGTGTCCTTCAAGAAATCTAAACCTGGCTTTCTCCCCGACAACTCAAAATTGGAACCATGTTGACCAACAATGGGAAGAACATTGTGTCATGTCGGTGCTGTGTCAAGCAAGGCAGAGTCATGCGCCCTGCATGGCACATGTTTTCAATCTGGTTGTCAAGCGGTTCCTGAAGTCTTCCACCCATCTGCAAGACATCCTAAAAATGGCCAGGAAACTTTGCATGCATTTTAGCCACTTATACACTTAAAAGCACACCCTCCTTGAGCTTCAGCAGCAGAACGGAATCCCCAAATATAGGCTGATATGCGAAGTTTCCACCCGTTGGAATTCCACCCTCCATATGTTGGACCCACTGTACAAACAGAGAAAGGCCATCAACAATTTCTTGATGATCCAAGCGGATATGAGTACTCCACTGTGTAACTCGATGTCAGCCAGTGGCAGCTCATGAGTGACACCTGCCATTTGCTCAGTCCCTGTGAGGAGGCCACGTTATTTGTCAGTTGCCAGGACTACGGAATAAACAATGTCATTCCACTGCTTCATGTCCTGGAACAGATGGTGGTAACAATGGCTGGTCAGCGGACTGGAGATGTGGCGCCTAGATCTCACGGCCACATGACCACTGTAGGGGCTGAACTGGAAGAGGAGGAGGAGAGGGACATTGGAGCACAGGCAATGTGTAGCCAAATGGGTTGTATTTCTACTCAGCTGACAGGAGAGGAGGAGCAGGAGCAGCCAGAGGAGCTAAAGGGCAATGAGGAAGATGAGACAGAGGACCCAGACACACCGTGGCAGTATGCAGTGGAGATGGGGGCAGGGAGTCACTCCAAATCACTTGCACAAGTGGCCCGATGCATGCTCACTTGTTTGTGTAGTGACAGCTGAATTTTCACCATTTGGCAGAGGGATGACTTCTGGCTCTCCACCTTGTTGGACACTCACTACCGATCCAGAATGGGGGCCTTTTTTGCACCCACTCAGAGGGAGGACAAACTGAACTACTACAGAGACATCCTATGTAGTCAGTTGGCCGCTGCCTATCTGTACCATGGTCCATCCTCTCGCAGGTCTGACCGGGGGGGCTCTCTGCGTTCACGTTCCACTGCGATGGCTGCTGGGGAGGGGTGGGGTGGCAGGAGCAGTACCAGCTCCATCAGCAGCAGCCTGAGTCTACAATCGCTGATGAGTAGCTTTTTTTACCCGCATAGTGAAGAAACTACTCACCAGCAGCAGCAGGTAGACCTGGAGCAGCACCTGAACCAGCAGGTGGTGGCATACTTGGACAGCACCTGCAGACCATGCAGCTGCTATGGGGCCCATAAGGAAGGGGGGCCCACAGTGGAGGAGAGCCCCCACCCCCGAATTGCTCCTGTCTATCTTTCTAACTGCCTCCCATCTCCATAGGCACAAAAAAACATGCTAAATCGGACCACTGACCATGTGTCCCCAGAAGATTCTTGTCTACTAGGCTCTTAATGCCTGATTCCGATAGCTTGCCACAAACCCGCCAGTAATGAAGTAACTGACAGCTTGTAGGTGAGGACAGTTCAGAAGTGTGCATGTGTGTGTGTGTGTGTGGCGGGAGGGGGGGTGTCACTCAGCTTTCCCAGTCTATTCCTCTGCCATTCAGAACAGGAGGAAAGCTGGTTGTCACTACAATATGTAATGTGACTCAGCTTTTCTGATGTCTTGCATAGCACAAGTGTAGAGGCATGAGAAGATATGATTGTAGGTGGGAGCTGTGTTACTCAGCTTTCTCACACTATTCTCATGTCTCTCCACATATGCCATGCAGGACAGCAGAAAAGCTGGGTGCTATTACATAATGTAATATCACTCAGATTTCCTGCTATCATGCAAGGCATAAATGCAGATAATAAGAACATGGAAGGAAGGGGGGAGGGGTGTCACTCAGCTTTCCCAGAGACGCATGTCTCTGCACATGTGTCATGTAGGATAGTAAGTAATGTCAGTGTCTCCCAGCTGTCCTGCATGACACAGAGGATGGGGGAAGGGGGGCACTCACTTCCTCAAACATTTCTCATGTCTTTACGCATGTGCCATGTTGGAAAGCAAAAAAGTTGGGTGGTATTACATCATGTTATGCCCCAGATTCTTGTCAAAATATGCTGAACACCGCCGGAACCTACGAGATCCAATTCACTATAATGGGACTGTTGGGTTCCGGCGTGAGTACTGCAATTTTGTAGAACAAAATACTGCTGCATGAGGTGGGGTAGGGGAGAAGTTAGGGAGGGTAGTGAAAGGAGCCAGGGCACATAGTAAGAGGGACTAGGAAAGGGCAGGGGGGCCCAATTTAAATTCTTGCTCTGGGGCCCAACGATTTCTATGTACGCCCCTGGCTGGACTACTGGGCAGCCAAACTGGATTTGTGGCCGCAACTGGCCAAGTTTGCCCTAAAAAAGCTATCCTACAAAGGGTGTTTAGTGCAGCGGGGGCCATGGTTACCCCAAAGAGAACTCGCCTGTCCACCCAAAATGTGGAGAGACTGACACTACTGTATGTCACCTTGCCACTGTGTGATATCCTGATGCTGAAGCTGCCTTATCCACACTATGTCACTTTGCCACTCTGTGGTATCCTGATGATGCTGCTGCCATCTCCACACTATGTCACCTTGCCACTCTGTGGTATCATGATGGTACTGCTGCTACCATATCCACACTATGTCACCTTGACACTGTGTGGTATCCTGATGCTGCAGCTGCCTTATCCACACTATGTCACCTTGCCACTCTGTGGTATCCTGATGATGCTGCTGCCATCTCCACACTATGTCACCTTGCCACTCTGTGGTATCACTCCTGATACTGCTGCTGTCACCACCTCCCGACTCAGTCATTGTGCCACTATGTGGCCTCCTCCTGATGCAGCCGCTGCCACCACCTCCACACTCTGTCATTGGGCCACTTTGTGGTCTCCTCATGCTGCTGCCACCTCCAGACTCTGTCATTGTTCCACTCGGTGGCCTCCTCATACTGCTGCAAACTCTAGACTCTGTCATTGTGCCACTCGATGGCCTCCTCATACTGCTGCTAACTCCAGACTCTGTCATTGTGTGCCACTCGTGGGCCTTCTTATACTGGTTCCAATTCCAAACCCTGTCATTGGGCCACTCTGTGGTCTCGTCATGTTTCTTCCACCTCACTGTTACATCATGGGTCCACTCTATGGACATTTCATGCTGTTCCCACCCTCCCACTTCATGACTGGTCCACTATTTTGGCTTTCAGCCTGTCTGACATCATCATTTATTTGACCCTTCTTCTGATCTATCAGAAGTAAGGAAAAATGATACGCACTAACGGATCCTGTTTGTGTAGCAGCTGTAAGGCCTTTATGGTCCCATCAGAATTGGCTTATGATTTGGTAGCCAAAAGCAGGAGTGGGTAAAATACAGAAGACATGCAAATATTTTATTCACGTGTCATCTCTGTTTTGGATCCACTCCTGTTTTTTTAGCATTAGCAATACTGATGGATTATTGAGCAACTGCTGACCGAGTGAAGGCGTATGCTCCACAGACAGGATCCATTTTTTGTGGGTTATTGTTCTGATGAATCAGTTGAAGTCAACACAAACTTACTGCTGACACCCTCTCCACTCTGTCAGGGGGGGGGGCTCTACTTGTTATACGCATTTAATAGAACAGGTTCTGTAGACATCTATGTGGAATCAGCTGGCAACGGTGTTCATACTTACCTGCTTCCAGTCACTCCGCTCCTCTGGCCCATGCTTTGCCAGATGCAAACACTACAGGGAACGGAACCTGGACACACTGGAGGCACTGCATTGGCCTGTAGCGACAGGGAGGGGGTATATGAATCCTCTGGATAGTGAGGCAGGCAGCTGGCAATTGTTAAAATGTCAATATTGCCAATGAAACCACTTTAATAACATCTTCACAAGTGAAAAAAAATTGCTCAGACTTCCTAAATGTGAAACAAGTTTTAACTTCATATTGTTTTCTGACTCTGAAACTCTGACAAGCATTTGATATTGAAATTATGTGGGAAGTTCTATTTGTCTAATTGATAATATTTAGGACAGTAAGAAACTGTGTACAATACAATCTAAAGTTCAGGCTAAACTTCTGGATCCTTTTACAGTCACAGTGAATATGTATAGCATGAAAACGAATCTGCATCGAATTATGCATTGTTTCTTTATTTTTATGGAAACAGTCATACTATGGGTGAGATGGATATGTAAATATGTTCTGCTATTTTTCAAACATGGCATCCACGTTAATAATTAGTTGGGAAACTGATGCACATCTGGTAGGCAGTTTATCTTCATTTGCATATTGATTATTTGCTGCCAGCAGAAACAAGACTAAATCTTGCATTTCATTATGACTCTTTGCACCAATGTAAAGTGAATATTTCGAATGCTGATATCTTATTTCTAATAGATTTGATAAACAATCCTTCCACACAATGTAATAATAATGAATTGGCATACGTTGGCCAAATTTTGTAATAGCAAATGGCCCTAACTGAATACTCAAATGAAACTCCTGCAGAATATATTGTAACTATGTAAGTAATATCCTCACTCCGACTGATTTGTACTTTTACAGCACCCACAAATTTACTCCGACCTGCCAAACACCAGAAGGGGACCCTCCACGCACAAGAACATAAAGTTGTGTGATGTTAGCTGGTGAGGTGTGCACCTTTGATAATTTTTGAGGCTATTGCTGCTACATTTTCTTTTCTACTTTGTTGGCCCTGTGGGAGTGCACGGCACTGTATCAGTTTTTGAATTGAAACCAGTTCAGATGGAGACTGTGCCCAGTGTGTTTTCATACTCAAAAGAGGATGTGAGCAGGATTCTGGGAGAAATGTCTGGAGATGTGACCTTTAAAGTGTACTGTAACAGCATTGGACAGCATAAAGAGAAAGTATAACATGGAATCTAAGGGCACGGTTACACAGCGACACTGGTCGCGACTCGCGACCAGGTTCGCTGAGTAGCGTTGATCCCATAGAAAAGAATGGGATTGCAGTGCCCATCACAAGAAATCCAGTAGTGTTGGAGTTCTTGCAACAGGGGCAGTGATCTCAATGTATGGTGTCACCACTACTCAGTGAACCTAGCCGCGTCGGCTGTCACACAACCATTGTTGCCATGTAGCCATACCCTAAAAGTGTGATTACTTTACATATTTATTCGGTTACTTTATGTGAATATTAGGCCTCATGCACACGACCGTATGGCTTTTTCAGTATTTTGCAGTCCACAAAAAAGGATCTGCAAAAAATACCGATGACGTCCGTGTGAATTTCATTTTTTGTGGAATGGAAAAACTGGCCCCTGATAGAATAGTACTATCCTTGTCCGTTATATGAACAATAATAGCACATGTTCTATCTTTAAACAAATAAACGGAAACGGAAGGCATACAGAGTACCTTCCATTTTCTTTGGCAGATCTATTGAAATGAATGGTTCCGTATATGGTACATATACGGAACACAAAAAACGGACAGTAAACGGAAAAAAACCACATTCGTGTGAATGAGCCCTTATGCGTCTAATCGTATCCTAAGAGGAACAGTTTATTCAATTATCTAATAAATATGCCAATCAAAGGCTCTATTATTGATATGAAAGATTGTGATCACGTGGGTGAATAAAAGACCTTTTTGTTATTTTTGATACATTGGAGTGTGCTGAATTTTTGCGCTTTATTTACTAGGATATAATCAAGTCCCCTTGAGCTTGCACCTCTTTTTGTTATTTTTTTTCCTCTTTTTTTCTGTGGTGTTGCTATTTTTGTATGTTTAATAAATATGACAAAGATATGATTTTGTTCAAAATTGAGTTTTTGCAAACTGAACTGACTAATGTGAATGGAAGGATTCAAAAATTGTATATGACATTAATAACTTTTGTATCCATTTTTGCATTTTTATTTTTTATTCTCCGTGTTCCCGGAGCCATAACTTTCTAATGGCATCATTTAATATTGCATACAATGTAGTGGGAAGCTGGGAAAAATAATTTTCAATTGGGGTGGAATTGGAAAAAAATTCAATTCTGTCACAGTTTTATGGATTTTGTTTTTACATTGTTCCCTATGCAGTACAAATGATATGTTACCTTCATTCTTTGGGTCAGTATGATTATACCAATACCACACTTATATTGTTTTTTTTCTGTTTTAATGTTGATAAAATAACTTTAAAAAGTTTGGGGGGAAAAAAAAATTATTTTCATCGCCATATTCTGACATACATCAGTTTTTTTAAAGAGCCAGAAGTGAAAACAACAAAAAAGGGGGACTTAAACACAGATAGAGGTTCAAGAATAAGATCTGAGAAACACAGGAAGTATAAGTCTCCTCCATAGCACAAGATTCCAAAACAACAGATATTAGTGCTAAATATATCTTCTCGTTCATTGTCTCATGTAGATTTGTTAGTATTGAATAAGAGTTTAATATTTTGGGGCACATTTATTAAGACTGGCATTTTAGACGCTGCTCTTAATAAAGTCCTAAGCCGGCGGTGGATCCATGGAAGTTATGAAGAGGAGCAGGCATGACTTTGGTGCATCCAGTGCCAGTTATAAATGTAAGACAGCTTCCAAGTTGTCTTACATTTAGACCTTTTTCTATGCCTGAAACGGGTGTAGAAATGGTGAAGAAGATGGGCCTGCCAGCCTGTCCCCTTCCCCGCCCACACCCACTTTTTTAGACCTGGTGTACTTAAAGGGAACCTGTCACCAGGAAATTCACTGATAAACCAGGCATGCTGCCTTGTAGGGCTCACTCTGCTGAATATAACGATACCTTTCAATTACTGATCTGTTGCTTTATTGTGGAGATAAAGTACTTTTAATCAATATGCTAATGAGCTGATTTGAGTCCAGTAGTTGTGTTCACTTCAGATGTAAAAGGGGCGTGGTTTATTACATCATTCATTCATTTAATAATTGGCGGAAAACGAATAACCGGGAATGCTAAGGTATTATATTACTGAGGTAAAAAAAGGGGGAGGAATATACTATTGAAGTTAGTAACTATAATAAGGGCTAGTTTGTTCATAGGGGGATAAACACATGTTTGATAAACAATTATTAAAATGAAGGATGTAATAAACCACGCCCCTTTTACATCTGAAGTGATTAGGGAGTGGCTACATCTCTGAATAGAAAAATGCTGGACTCATGTCAACTATAGGACTCAAATCAGCTCATTAGCATATGTATTCAAAGTATTGTTTCTCCACAATAAAGCAACAGATTACCAAGTTAGAGGTATCATTATATTCAGCAGAGTGAGCCCTACAAGGCAGCATACCTGGTTTATCAGTACATTTCCTGGTGACAGGTTCCCTTTAATGTGACCTTCTCTAAACTTTTGAATACACATGTCCAACTATTCAATGTTTCAGTACTTTTTGCACAACTTGCTGTTCTCTAACAAGGAGCTTAATGACAAAATTCACCATAATTGTTTGATCCATGAATCGCCCAATAAATTTCCTAGTTCAATTAGAATTAATATTTAAACAGTCCTCCTCATCATGCTGTTTTTTACATTATGAGACCAAGACAACACTGTCACACTCTAGTGTGGGAGGGAAACCCCCACACCGAACATAGGAGGGAAAGGGTAAAGGAGATAAGGCCTGAAAACTAGGGAAGGAAGATGGACACCTCCTAGTGAAAAACCAAATCAAAGCCCTGACTGACTACCAGTATGAATGGACTCCAGAGGTAGGTGAGTTCATACACAGGAATACCTTAAGTCCTATCTAACCCTAATTGACCCTGGTACTAATGACAGGAATGAGACATCCTGTTCCTCCAAAAGGAAGGAAGAACAGGAGTCTCCCTAAGGCCTAACACAAAACAACAAAGAAATGCAACACACAGAAAATACAAAGGGAAAGGTAACACTTAACTCCCAAGAAGCTATGGCCACCAAAATAAGTACCGAGTCAGCAAGATTGACATGCATAACATGGAAAGGTCCAAAGGACACATGATTATGTATAACTACTTCACAAAGAATTTGGACAAAGACCTTAGCAATTAAAGTTTTTAAATTACTTTATTGGCGAAACGGCGTTGGGAGGAGGCGGCTGAGGGATCTGCGTGCTACTTGTGGGTATATTTATTGACTATTTCCACACTTTGCTTGTTATTTTCTGCCCTTGTGCTGTTACTTTGTTTCCTTAAGCTTGGTGTGGTTCCTTGCTTATTTCCTTATGCCCCTATGCATGCCGATCCCCCAGCCCCCTCTTAGGCACTTGTCTTTATCATTGTTCTCCTTGCGTGTGCTGTTTCTCTTATACATGTATGTAAATGTTGATACATTTAATAAAGTAATTAAAAAAAATTAATTGCTAAGGTCTTTGTCCAAATTCTTTGTGAAGTCGTTATTCCCAAGAAGCTATGGCATCACCAGGAACACAGCCAAGATCCAAACACCAGCTATCCACAGGTCCAACTGAAGCTATAAACCGCATAGCATTGTGGGAGAGACAACTATAAACAGGGAAAATTAAATGACCACAATAGCAACACCTGGAGGTAAATGGTGTGGCCAGTACCAGAAACAATTCAGACGCCTATTGATCTACAAGGTAAACATGTCAAATCAAACCACTTGTCAGTTTCAAAGATCTCCTGCCACTCACTGTCACCTCCATGCACCTAGAACCGGCCTTATCCAGGTGGGACCTGTGAAAGTCTTTCACCAAACGACTGGCATTCACATCAGATGTCGGTACCCACATCCTCTCCTCAGGTCCATAAACCTTCCAGTTAACAAGATACTGAAGAGATCAACGGAGAGCTCGAGAGTCAATTATTTTGGAGATCTGGAATTCCAAATTACCATCCACCATGACAGGAGCAGGTGGCAAGGAAGACTGCTCCAAAGGTTCAACATATCTCTTCAACAAAGATTTATGAACCACATTATGTAGTTTCAGAACCTGAGGAAGTTCAAGACGAAAAACTACAGGAATAATAATGGCTGTGATCTTATATGGACCAAGAAACATTGGACCCAACTTCCAAGAAGGTACCTTCAACTTAACGTTTCTTGTGGACAGTCACACTAAATCACCCACTCTTTGGTCGGGACCCTTCATACGCTTCCTGTCAGCCACACTTTTATACTTGTTGCTCATAGTTATCAAGTTATTTTGAATTTTCCGCCATATAGATGATAATGATGATGAAAACGTTCCTCCTCAGGAATACCAGAAGTATCTGAACCCTGGTACTAATGACAGGGATGAGACATCCTGTTCCTCCAAAAGGAAGGATGAACGGGAGTCTCTCTAAGGCCTAACTCAAAACAAGAAAGAAATTCAACACACAGAAAAGCCAAAATACAAAGGGAAAGGTAGCACTTAACTCCCAAGAAGTTATGGCAGCACCAGGAACTCAGCTGAGATCCAAACACCAGCTATCCAAGGTCCAACTGAAGCTATAAACTGCATAGTATTGTGGGAGAGAGAACTATAAACAAGGAACGTTAAATGACCACAATAGCAACACCTGGAGGTTAAAGGGGTTCTGCAATTTATTTAAACTGATGATCTTTCTATCCTCTGGATAGATCATCTGCATCTGATCGCTTTAGGGGTCCGATACCCGGGACCCCAGCCGATCAGCTGTTTGAGAAGGTAGTGGCGCTCCAGGAGTTAATATAGTCTACTTAATGGTAACTAGTGTTGAGCGAATTGAAGTTGACGAAATTGACTTTGAATCCCAATTTTCTGGTGATTTATGGTAGTAAATCAGATTTTTATTTTCTAAAATAGCTTTTGCACATGTTACAACGTGAAAGTATGAAGCCCGGGATTGAGGGATCACCCATAATGCCATGCAGCAGATCAGCAGATAGCCAGCCCCTGTGATGTTACAGCCCTATAAAAAGCCTCATCCTGCCCGGTCTCCGCCATTTTGCTGTATACGTAGTGCAGTGAGAGAAAATGTGACAGGCGCTAGGGACAGTAATTAGGAAAGACTTCAATTACAAAATATTAGTTTTGAACAGTTCAGGGACAGATTATTCTTAGTGTAAGGATACAATAGGGATACTTTATCCACCTTATAGTGAGAGAGCAGGGACCAATAGAACAGTGTAAAGCTTGGCTAATATAGAAGCCATCCTATTACACCTTGCTGCACTAATTGGGGTTGAAAAGTGTTCTAATACTACTGCTTTTAGGTTTTTCACATTCTTTTATACATAAGTAATTTTGTTGATACTAGATTCTGTAATTGGTGTGAAATAGAAGTCTGATACTACTGATTTTGGTGTGCTCACAATGTTTTCCACATAGGCAATTCCATTAATCCTTGATTCTTAAATTGGGGGAAATAGTGCTCTATTTTTTCAAGTTTTTGGTTTTACACCTTGTTTTTTACATAACTAATTCCACTAGGATAATTTTTTGGGGGATTTTTTTGTGACAGATCAGAAGAAAGGAAAAATAAACAGTGACATCAACACAAACTTACTCCTGACAGCCTCTCCACTTGTCAGGGGACACTTCTTGTATCAGCGTGTAACAGAAAAGTTTCTCTAGTAATCTATGTGTAATCAACTGACTGTGTAAAAGGAGTAATGATGAGCAGCAGGGGCAATATTCAATTTTGCGATATTTCGCGAATATTCGTTAGAATATTCGTCATATATTCACGAATTTTCGTATTCGAGATTATTATATTGATTGCGAAAAATGGGCAATGTAATATCCGCATAATGTGAATATTCTAAAACACGAATATATAGCACTATAGAATATAGTGCTATATACTCGTTTTTAGAATATTCGTCATTTTTCCAATTTAATGTGAACAGTCATTGGCCCATAAGCAACTTAAGCAGGGAGAAATCATGACTTTAGATAAAAAATGACGAATATTCTAAAAAGTAATATTTTTTTAATATTAGTCAATAACGAATATTCTAAAAAAACCAATATAGTGCTATAAATTCATTCTTTAGAATATTCGTCATTTTTCCAATTTAATGTAAACAGTCATTGGCCCAAAAGCAGGGAGGAATCATGACTTCAGATGGAAAAAATTACGAATATTCTAAAAAGCAATATACATCACTATATTCTATAGTGCTATATATTCGTGTTTTAGAATATTCGCATTACGCGAATATTACATTAATGATTTTTCTCATAAGAGAAAATAAATTAAATAATGAAGAATATTCCAATTCACTACAGACAACAATATTGCAGCCTTCTCACATTTGCCAAGAAGCAGGTAGATATACTAGGTAATGGGTTCAGATGAAAAAAAAAACTAAAACTGAATATTAGTTTTGCCGATATTCGCAATAAAGATTTGCAATTCGAATATTAGCGCTCAATACTAAAAAAGAGTACGCTCTTTCAAGCTATAGTAGAATCTAGGGCCATTGATCGTTTTTTTTTACCTGAAGCCAACCTTCACCTGTAAGGCTGAGTTCACACTTTACTTATTTGGTCAGTTGTGGACCCGTAACTGATCAAATAAGTGAAGTGTGCAGTGATTCTAAGAGTGTCAAGCAAAGAACCAAAACAAAGTGAGCAGTATATATACCCCAAAAACCATCAGGTGTCCAATTACTGAATCTCATTGTCTGAAGTGGTGGTACACATATATGACATCCTCCTCAAAACATCGCATTAATTAATTTGTATAAGTTGGGGCCACATTAGACCCCCTAGCCACGCCCCATTTCTGCATATAACACATCCTGAAACAAAAAATACTTGTATCTCAAGATGATATTTAAAAGAGATATAACAAAATCACAAGCCTGCATGGAGAGAGAAGACATCTCCAACATCCGCATCATCGCTGAGATGCCCTTATCATGATCAATATTGGTATACAGAGAAATAACATTGAAAGAAGCCAAGATAATAATTTGAGCATGTGATAAATCAATTTCATGTGATAAATCATGTGATAAAAAAAATCAGATGTGTCTTGTATATATAAGGCACCCCCAATAGCAAAATTGTGCAATATTTTATCAAGAAGAATTGCTATATGGCTAAAAATAGAATCTGATCCTGACACAATGGGGCATCCAGGCGGATAAATCAAAGACTTGTGAATTTTCGGTAACACATACATCACCAGAGTGACAGGATGAGCCACCATAAGACAATCGGCAAGATCGCTATCAATTATATCAGCCATAATTACGTCAAACAAATTCTGATTAATAACTTTTGCAATCTCAAACTTGGGGTCAGTTTGAATGACACAATAATCATTTGTGCCACTAAGTTGTCTCAATATTTCAGCAATATACTTGTGGGTGTCCATAAAAACGACTGCTCCTCCCTTATCTGTTGGTTTACAGTGAGGCTAAAATCATCTCTAAGTTAAGCTTATGCTTCCACCTCTGCGGCGGTGAGATTTGGATGTTTGAAAACTGACCCAGAATGTGTAGATTTAAGCATTTCTATCTCAGATTTCACAGCAGATATGTAAGCGTTCATTAACAACAGGATTGAAATCACTTTTGACCAGCAGGTTGAACATCCCCAGGGTGAATTCACTCAACTGGGGAGTATCAGCCCACGTCTTCTCCCAAACCACATTTTCAATTTGATGGATCAAAAAAGAAAATAAATCAAATTCAAGATCAAACCAGTTGATAGGTGTGTTAGGACAAAAATAAAATCCCTTACTAAGAACACTCATTTGTGATGTAGTTAACTCCTTGGATAACAGATTAATAACAGTAATTTTTTCTCCGATATCTGTGCTTTGCTCACAGGTGCATGCACCTTGTTGTTGCACAATTTTCCTGATCTTCAGTGTCTGTGGCCGCCGCACCTAGTTCGATGTCGTCTTTTTCTGTGTAACCGGATTGTCCCATAAAAAGCATTTTCACCAGATAGAGATGTCTGTATATTCCTCGTTTTCTTTTGGATGTCTTTCTGATTCAAATTATATGTGTTGTCAAATTTGCCACGTGTAAATGGTTCCTTTTTTTAAGTCGACCAAATCCCTGTTCCACTTAATCCGCTTCCCCTCCTCAGATTCCAATTGAAACTTTTGTAATTGGATAGATAAACCATCTTTAAATGTAACCAGGTCTTCACTTGTCATCTGTGTTTGAAGAAGTTGATCAATATTAGAAAGTTCAGAAGCTACCATTAATAGTTCATGTTGCAAATATTCAATGTTCAAAAGAAGTGCAATGAGTATCTGTTAGAAAGGGCTTGAAACCTTTTACAAAAAGGTGAATTTACAAAAAACAAATTAGGCCGAAGATGAGACCTCATACCTCTGGGTATCCACTCGACTTTATAAAACTCTCCCAATGCAGTCATGTGTAAACATAACGATGTGCATCTTTTAGACAGAAACTAGTACTTCCTCCTTAATTCCTTAACATATGGTGTATTGAGAAAGGTAGCATCTCGGGGGTGTGGCTTGGCTGCCGAGCGTGATGGTCGCCTAATTCATCTGCTCCGGCACATAGCATTGATATCAGCTATATCCCTCAGGTTACCCCGGCTGATTTTACCCTGAGCGATGGATAAATACAAGCGACAATGCCCAGAGGAAAGCGACCTCCGTCTCAGAGGAGCAAACTGGACTTTTTCTTTGATAAAGAAGTGGGTGGCGTGCGTACTGGAGAGCAAGCGCCATCTTGTCAGACCAGGCCGACTCCTTCCTGCTCGCCCTCAACATCCAGCTCAACACCGGCAAAACTACACCCATTGCCGGAATCCTCTCCTACCTCTGAGGACCGCGATAATCCAGACTCTTTGCCACCTCCTACATCCCAGACGTGCTGCACTTCACCTCCTTCTTCTACTGGAGGTAGTCCTGTGAAGCAGAAACAACGACTTCAGGATGTGGAATCCCAGGAGGTAGGCCCGCTCTCTGAGCGCTCACCAGCCAGACATTTGGCTAAATGTTTTCCCACATCAGACCAACCTGCCTAGGGCAATCTCAGAGCTTCTAGTGGCATTTAGCTCAGCCCTCCACAAGGACTCCACTTTGCTCACCCCACTCCGCTCCTCTATTGTTGCGGTGGAGACACGTGTCTCCCACATCGAAAACAAGATGGGAGATTTCGCTACTTCTCATAACCAGCTCATTGACTCTAATGAAGAAATGGCTACTAATATGGATACCATCAAGGCTAAACTCATCGACCTGGAGGATCGCTCCAGGCACAATAACATCAAGTTCAGGGGTATCCCTGAAAACATCAGCCCATCTGCCCTGGTTCCTTATTTGAAAGCGCTCATGAAGCTACTTCTCCCTAATGGTTCAGAATTGGACCTTACTATTGATAGGGCCCACAGAGTGCCGAAACCCCGACACCTCCCTGATACCATACCTTGGGACACTCTGGCGAGACTGCACTTTTTTCATATAAAAGAAGCTGTGCTGGCCGCTGCTCGGCATAAACCAGAGTTACCGGAACCATACAACTCGGTGCAGTTATACGCTGATCTCTCTGCGGCTACCCTACGGCAACGCCATGAGTTCTCTATTACTTTTCTCTATCCATAGAGGAAACCCATAATGTCAAGGAGACCCTATGGCGTTGTAACGATTTCTTAATTTCCCACCCAGCACATAAACTTGCAGTTCAGAAGGAGCTATCTGAATATTTTGCTCTAAATACAGGTTCAGTGATCAGTCCATTTAGCCTATGGAATGCTCACAAAGCCTTCATATGGGGAATCCTTATTAAACTAGGGCATCATGTCAAAAAAGAATGTGAAAAGCAAATTAACTCCTTACTCTCGCAGATTACCGCCTTAGAAGCTCTAAATAAGATTTCCTTTACTGAAGATAGAAAAAAAAATTACCTCTTTGAGAACACAACTTAAGGATTCTCTCTTACATCAATACGAAAAACAACTGAGAGCAGTGAAAGCCCGTTACTACTCTCAGAATAATAAAGCAGGGATGCTTCTAGCTAACCGTATCAAGGCAAGGCTGGCCAAATCTAGGATCCCTTTTTATTACACCCTGATAAGACGAGCAAAATCTATAACCCGAAAGATATAGGCAACCAATTTATGGAATACTATTCCTCCCTCTACAACTTAGGCGAATCCCGAGCTACCTATCAGGCCTCTCACGCCAAAATAAATACTTTCCTGTCTTCTCTCAACCTTCCGTCTTTGACTCATCAGCAACAGCAACCACTTTCCTCCCTATAACGCGCGACAAAATCTCCCAAACTATTGCGTCCCTACCACTACATAAATCCCGGGCCCGGATGGCCTGTCAAATGTATATTATAGAACATTTACCGAAATCTCCACTCAACATTTACTCCCTGTCTTTCAGCTAACCTCAACCCACGGCTCTTTTCCACCAGAGATGTTAATGGCCACCATAGTAACGATATCCAAGCCTGGCAAACCTCAGGACATTCCCCAAAACTTTAGACCCATATCCCTCCTAAATGTTAACGTCAAAATCTACGCCAAAATCATTGCGTCTAGACTTGCCAAAGTTCTCCCATCACTTATAGGGGTTGACCAAGTGGGCTTCATAAGGGGGAGACAATTGACCGATAATACAAGAAGAGCTCTCAATATTATAGATCATATCAACCGTCAAAATGTGCCCACCTGTTTGAGTAACGCTTGATGCCGAAAAGGAGTTTGACCACCTAAATTGTTCTTTCTCCTTTTCGGTTCTTGACAAATTGGGACTGGGTGCTAATCTCATTACTGCCATAAAAGCTTTGTACTCGGCCCCTTTAGCTAGGGTATTTGTAAACGGTGCTTTGTCGTCCACTTTCAGGGTTACAAATGGCACCCGACAGGGGTGCCCGCTTTCCCATCTCGTGTTTATCCTGGCAATTATGCCCCTAGCTCAAGCCATCCGGCAACACCCGGACATATCAGGAATCACGGTGGGCGATTGTCAGCATTGCATATCTTTGTATGCTGATGATATCCTACTTACTTACCCTCTCCTCCCCTTCTTCCCCTCCCCTTCTTCCTCACTAGAGGCCTATTTACCTCTTCTGGAAGAATTTAGTCACCTTTCATACTATAAAATCAACGAAAGCAAGTCTCAACTTTTGCCTTTCCACATTCCCCCCAACAAGTAACAGACTTAAAATCCAAATTCCTGTTTAATTGGCAAACTACCCACATAATATTTAGGTATTAACCTTACCTCATTTTCTCTCAACTCTTATTCCAATACAATTACCTCCTGTTATCAAGCAGGATATCTCCGACTATGGGAAATATGAAATTTCATGGGTAAGCCGCATAGCGACCTTTCAGATGATAACATTACCCAAGCTGCTAATTACCTTTCGTAGTGTCCAAATTAAAATATCCCCACGCTTCTTTATCCAGGCTCAATCTTTTCTCAACGCTTTTGTGTGGGCGGGCCATAAACCGCGGATATCTTCCACGTTATTATGTAGATCTAAGCGGGGAGGAGGCCTGGGACTCCCCAATATACAGTAGCTGACTATTTTTTAGCTACCCAAGTCAACCTACGCCTTAACTGGTGGAAAGGTGATGTCTCTATTTCGTGGATTCATATTGAGACCTCCATAGCCCCTTCAAAACACCTTCGAGCCCTATTACTGGACAGCTCCATCCCTCTATCACCACTTATAAAGACTTACCATTCCTGTTAGATGGTGCTATTAACCACTGGAAGGCTTTTCATAACAGATGCACTCATGAACTCATGCATGTTTCGACTGCCTCTCCTCTACAACTAATAGAAGGGAAGATCCCAGATATCAATCTCTCTAATTGGAAATCTGCAGGCATTATGTGGATCTCCCAACTATATGACAAGGGGCAGCTCATGTCTTTTCAGGAGCTTAAACAAAAATTTACTCTTCCGGTTGGAAGATTTTTATAAATATTTGCAAATCCGCCATCTACTCCAGGGGTATAAACCATGCAACATCATGGCAAACAAATCCACTCTCGAAAGTTGGGCTGCCCCTCACATATTAACCGTACTCCCACTCTCAGACCTCTATATTTGTGTCTTGGTGATAAACAAAAATTTCAAAAATCAACTCTTTTACCTCATGGGATATAGAGCTGGAGGCTTATATTCCGAGCTTAAAATGGGTTCCGGCATTGAAGTTTATTTCACAAACTTTTTTTAGCGTCTCCCTTTATGAAGCTGCCGTGAAAATGAGTCTAAGATGGTATTTCACGCCAGATAGGCTGCATAGAATATATCCCTCCTGCACTCATTTGTATTGGCGTGACTGCGGTGCCAAAGGTACATTACTGCATATTCTCTGGTCCTGTCCGAAACTGTCTAGCTTTTGGGGCGCTGTATTTGCCTTAGCATCCAGATTTTGCAAAAAGTCTTTGACTTCATCAACTCTCATTGCCCTACTATTTTTTGATATGCAAGATATTCCTAGGCAATACAGGACTCCAATGGCGGACCTTTTTCTAGTTGCAAAACTTCTTATTACTAGTTAATGGAAATCCACTCGAATTCCGACAGTGGAGGAGGTTGTCACCCAGGTCTTTCAGAACTGTACCTTTAAAAGAATAATGACCTATAAGGATCATAACCCAGAAAAATTTTACAAATCCTGGCAGACATGGCTTACTTTTGTACCTATGCCTGTTACTCCTACTCTAACCGCTCCATGAGTATCTGTAAGACCAATTGTTTCTTTTGATGTTATATTTCTTTTTTCTGATGTATGTTCACATCAATACTGTTTACTATAGACATATTATGTCACCGTGCGACTAGATTACCTTACTATGATTGTATTCTCATGTTTTGACGTCCTTTTATGCAAATTGAAAAACTATGGAAAATATGAAAACCTTAATAAAAATGTATTGAAAGATGAGAAAGGTAGCATCTCCCTCTATACCCTGTAGCATATGATCAGCCTCTTCCTGCGTATAGGTAAAGCCACCAGGTGAATTCAATTGCACCATAGACATGATAGAAATGAAATGCAGAAAAACACAAAAAAGTCGTGCACAGCCAATATGCTCAATATATAAAATGGAAAAATGGCAGCAAAGACTAAAAAGCACAAAATGGGTGCAACATCCAATAGGAATGGGCACTTACCCACAATATAAAAAAAGGAAAAACGGACAGTACTCCTGAGATCAAAAAGTGAAAAAAAAAGTTTTATTCACCAATGTGGTACAGCAAAGTTTCGGCTCAACAATAGAGCCTTTCTCAAGCAAAGAACCAAAACAAAGTGAGCAGTATATATACCCCAAAGGCCATCAAGTGTCCAATTACTTAATCTCATTACATGATTGATCAATAAATGAAAAACATGATAAGTTCATTAATTATTTCCTAGAAACATGATTAAAAAAACACCAAAAGTGAGTATAATTTTGATACCAAATCATAGTGAATTCATTACATCTGCGCACAATACATATGAATATGATAATCTTCCATATTGCATACATGATTAGCCAATAAAGTGCCTGTGAAGTGCCATGTGTAATTCATCAGATATGCTAAAATGAGGAACGAGAAGGTGGACTTAGCCATCAAATTTTTGAAAACTTAGCTCATATCTAATTGTAACTATAGGTATAATTAACCAATTTTTGATCATCACAGAGAGTTTCCTCTTTTATTCCCCAGGTGGAATATTGAGATATCCTTGATTATCCTGGCGGAATACACCTTAGCAGTCCTAGACGAGTATATGATATATCTGTTCGAATGTGAAGGCTACAGTGTTTAAGGGTTTTGTGAGGATGTTACAATTAATGCAACAGAGATCAAAAATTGTCATCTGCAACCCTTGTGGGCTTCATTGGGGATTGTGTGGTATCTTTTAGTCAGGAATGGATTAGAATGTTAACAGGGATTTTATTTATTGTTGATTATTATTCATGAATTATTATTTTGAATGCACTATTACACTTCTTATACACTGTTAGTTGAGTTTGAGATAATGATTTTATGCATTTTAATTATCTTTCCTATTGGTTCACTAGTCACAGATTACTAGGAATAATGAATTCTTGTATTTAGTATAAGTATAGTTATTTTTTTCTGAGAAGCCCTGAAATAGGTATTAGTGAATTAAGACACTGTGTTCATGCTTCTTGCTGTGAGCGCAAGGTTTGACATACAGATGTGGGATACATGCGCTGTATGGATGAATGTAGTATTGAGCAAAGTTCGGAAAAACTGGATTTGGCTGCTTCACCAAATTTCACAAAGAAATTTGCTTTGTGAAGAATTACTTTGTCATCAAGCGCATTACTTTGTAAGTAGCGGGAGCAATGACTGGGAACAGCGAATTGTGCTGAACACCCCACCCCTCCCCCGTCATTGAACTACTCAGATGCCAGATTCATCGATGATTGTGGTACCTGAGAATTATAGTGAGGGCTTTCAGGGGTTAATCTGGAAAATAAATAGATAAATAAAATACTCACCTATCCATTTGAGCACGAAAAAGGAGCCACAGCCATCTTAATTAAAGACACTGCACAAAATCTCGCATGGTGCGGGACGACATCATGACGCTGGCTGGCGTAGTGACATCTTACATCACTGCGCACAAAATTTCGATGGGGGTCTTCAATTAAGATGGCTTTGGCAACTTCTTCACGCTAAAATGAATGAGGTGAGTATGTTTTTTATTGTTTTTTTTTTACTGCCGTATCAGGGAAAATTGATTTGTTACCAACACGAGGCATAGGGGAATTTGGCTTGACAGCAAATCAAATTATTTTTTTCTGAAATTCGGATCAAAGTCCACTTTGGATACTTCAATTCGCTCAACCCTTGATGAATGGATGTTGCAGCACCAAAGGGGATCAGAATATGGAATCAACTGAGCTGAAGTATTACACTGGGTACAATTAAGGCAATGCTGCCTGGATTCTTCATATTGGGTTAATTGGACAACTGTCTGGTGAGCCGTGAAGCTAATTGCTGCTACATTGTCAGCTTTTTTTTGTTTAATTTAACCTCCATTTCCCTAGACCAGTGATGGGCAAAGTGCGGCTCTCCAGCTGTTGCAAAACTACAACTCCCACCATGCCCTGCTGTAGGCTGAAAGCTGTCTTTGCATGCTGGGAGTTGTAGTTCTGCAACAGCTGGAGAGCCGCACTTTGCCCATCACTGCCCTAGACCACCAAGGACTAAAGGGCCCTTTGCATGGGCCGAGAATCCTAAAGATAATCGGCATTCATAGGAATGCTTGTTAGCGATTATCTGGTAGTATAAATGTATGCGATGAACATTCATTGGGGAATCCAATCATTTGTGTGTACAACACAATGCCAAATTTCCTTGTTCTTTGTGATAACTAATCTATTTCTCTTGAAATAGCAGTGAAAAAAAATACATACTCACCTCATCCATTTGCTGTCGGAGAGGTCATTGCGGCCATCAGATGACATCAGTGATGAATGCGGCATCTGAGGAGTTCAGTGATGGTGGACAAAGCAATTCGTAACAAATTTCATTTCTTTGCAAAATTCGGTGAATAAAATTTTCGATAACTTCGCTCATCACTAAAAGGGACCTTAGGAGACTTAGGGGAATCAATGACATCAATACAGCTGAATGATATAGGAAGGTAGAGGTCAGCAAGCACAAGGATAAGTTGTGCCTAGGGGAGGGGCTGTATAGTGAAGTCCAAGCTGTAATTTTGCACCAGGGTAAATGTGTGTGTAGGAATGCCCCCTGCACGCATATGGTCTAATAATGGATACGTTTTTTTGACTCTACTTTTGACTACTCCAGCTTCTGATTTAGAGCCCCTTTATTTTTTTTTTCCTATATGGTGTTTTCTCCTATATCTCTCTTCAGCTGGAGTCTAATTTAATCTCTCTTACACTGTCCAAATAAAACAAAAACAGTGTCAGTGATGCTTTCTCCTGGCTGTGTGCAGAAAGCAGAGAGCATGGTCTTGCAAGTTTAGGCATGATTTCACTCACAGACCAGCAGGACTGAGCAAAATGGAGCAAGTCAACATTGTGGACCAGAATCCAGTTAAAAAGGATCTGGAACTGGTCTTTAGATGAGAGAAGTCTGTTCATGATCATGATCTATGCTAAGCAACAAACTAGACTGTCTGACAAGAAAAGTAAATTAAAATGACCCTTTGAATAGGTACATTCTATTTATGTATAGGATGGCTTTTACGCGGATAATGTACTGTTGTACTTAAAAGAAGGGACCCCGGCGGTCCCCTATGTGATGAATGTGATCAACAAATTTGGCAAGGCCTCAGGTTTTGAGCTCAATTGGACCAAATCAGTCCTGCTCCCATTAAATAGAGCTCTCCAACAAGGGGGGGCTCGAGTTGAGGGCCCTCTCAATTACAGACTCAATAGAATACCTGGGAATCAGGATAAGTCTGGTCATTCATGACTACTGTAAATTAAATATCCTGCCTACTATTGAAAAAATGATAGGAAAAATTCGAGAGTGGCATAAACTTAACTTAGCTAGGGCAGATAGAATAGCATTGATAAAAATGATCTTATTACTGCAAATACTATACAAAATTATGTCATGCCCAATATGGATAGAGGACACCTTATTTAACCACTCCCGGACCGCCGTACGCAGGATTGTGTCCTGCGGGCGGCCGGGATCTTCTGAGTGGACGCATCGGCGCGTCCTCTCGCGAGACCCGTGAGTTCCTGTGAACGCACGCGCAGACGCGCGCGCTTTCACAGGAACGCGAGTCTGGAGAGTTAGACTACAGCCTGCCAGCGATGATCAATCGCTGGCAGGCTGTAGATGCGATATAAATCGCATCAAACATGTATACCAGACGCTGTTTTGTGAACAGCGTCTGGTATGCCTGCTACCTGGTCCTCTGGTGGTCCCATTTGCTGGGATCAACCACCAGAGGACCAGGTAACTACAGTAAAGTTGCACCAAACACTACACTAACCCCCCTCACCTATTAACCCCTTGATCACCCCATCTAGACCCCTGATCACCCCCTGTCATTGATCACACCCCTTGTAAGGCTCCATTCAGACGTCCATATGTGTTTTGCGGATCCGTGGATTCACGGATCCGTGGATCGATCACGGATCCGATCAGCGGATCCGATCCGCAGATCCTCAAAACACGGACACCGGCAATGTGCTTTCCGCATTTTGCAGATCCGCACATTGCCAGAACTATATAGAAAATGCTTTTCTTGTCCGCAGTGCGGACAAGAATAGAACATGTTCTATATTTTTGCTTGAACGGAAGTGCAGACCCGGAGCGCGGATCCGTAATTCCGGATCCGAGCGGGACAAAGTCTGTCCCCATAGAAATGAATGGGTCCGCAATTCCGTTCCGCAAACAGAATTGCGGACGTGTGAATGGGGCATAAGGGTCCCCTATCACCACCAGTTAGTTAGCGCCCAGCCCACTGCACCGCAGTCACTGATTTTGGCAGAGATTTTTTCATCCACATTGACCGATGCGAATGAAAAATCTGTGCCGTTCATTTTTTTTTTTCAGCGCAGAGGCTGAACGGAAAAAAATCTCATTACCCGTATGCTCAATATACGGAGAATCGCAGAAACTCCTAATGCTGGCCATACGTGTAATGATTGCGGAGACCCTCAAATGCCAGGGCAGTACAAAAACCCCACATGTGACCCCATTTTAGAAAGAAGACACCCCAAGGTATTCCGTGAGGGGTATGGCGAGTTCATGCAAAATTTTATTTTTGTCACAAGTTAGTGGAATATGAGACTGTAAAAAAAAAAAAATCTCCGCTAACTTGTGCCAAATTTTTTTTTTCTGTGAACTCACCATGCCCCTCACGGAATACCTTGGGGTGTCTTCTTTCCACAATGGGGTCACATGTGGGGTATTTATACTGCCCTGGCATTTTAGGGGTCCTAAAGCGTGAGAATCCAAATGCGTAAAAATGGCCTGTGAAATCCTGAAGGTACTCATTGGTTTTAGGGCCCCTTTGCGCATCTTGGCTGCAAAAAGTGTCACACATGTGGTATCGCCGTACTCAGGAGAAGTAGGGCAATGTGTTTTGGGGTGTATTTTTACATATACCCATGCTGGGTGTGAGAAATATCGCTGTAAACGACAACTTTTTAAATTTTTTATTCAAAGTTGCCAATTTACAGAGATATTTCTCTCACCCAGCATGGCATATGTAAAATACACCCACAACTACATCGCCTACTCCTGAGTGCGGCGATGCCACATGTGTGACACTTTTGCAGCCAAATGCGCAAAGAGGCCAAATTCAACGAGTACCTTTTAGGAGGGCATTTTTACGCATTTTTCTTCTCACGCTTTAGGGCCCCTAAAATGCCAGGGCAGTATAAATACCCCACATGTGACCCCATATTGGAAAGAAGACACCCCAAGGTATTCGCTGAGGGGCATAATGAGTCCATGAAAAATTAAACTTTTTGTCAAAAGTTAGCGGAAAGGGAGACTTTGTGAGAAAAACAATAAAAATCAATTTCCACTAACTTGTGCCAAAAGAAAATCTTCTATGAACTCGCCATGCCCCTCATGGAATACCTTGGGGTGTCTTCTTTCCAAAATGGGGTCACATGTGGGTATTTCTACTGCCCTGGCATTTTAGGGGCCCTAAAGCGTGAGAAGAAAATGCGTAAAAATGCCCTCCTAAAAAGTTACTCATTGGTTTAGGGCCCCTTTGCGCATCTTGGCTGCAAAAAGTGTCACTCATGTGGTATCGCCGTACTCAGGAGAAGTAGGGCAATGTGTTTTGGGGTGTATTTTACATATACTCATGCTGGGTGAGAGAAATATCTCTGTAAATTGACAACTTTGAATAAAAAATGTAAAAAGTTGTCGTTTACAGCGATATTTATCACACGCAGCATGGGTATATGTAAAATACACCCCAAACACATTGCCTACTTCTCCTAGTGCGGCATACCACATGGTGACACTTTGCAGCCAAGATCGCAAAGGGCCCTAAACCAATGAGTACCTTAGGATTTCACAGGGCATTTTTATGCATTTGGATTCTCACACTTTAGGGGCCCCTAAAATGCCAGGTGAGTATAAATACCCCACATGTGACCCCATTTTGGAAAGAAGACACCCCAAGGTATTCCGTGAGGGACATGGTGAGTCCACAGAATTTTTATTTTTGGCACAAGTCAGCGGAAATTTTTATTTTTTTTGTAATTTTGTTTTTTACAAAGTCTCATATTCCACTAACTTGTGACAAAAATAAAATTTTACATGAACTCACCATACCCCTCAGGGAATACCTTGGGTGTCTTCTTTCCAAAATGGGGTCACATGTGAGGTATTTATACTGTCCTGGCATTTAGGGGCCCCTAAAGCGTGAGAAGA